>JAOTOL010001595.1:0-255000 GCA_034440575.1 Imbricaverruca yamaguchii | reverse complement strand
TTGATATTGTATATCATGAGGTGCATAGCTCACAAATGAAAAACCTTCATTGAGCCCTGCAACACCAACCCTGTAATTTTCAAGTATGACCTCTCACCCTTCTTTATATCAACAAGTATCACCATCATCTGGCTGCCAGTCGGTTGTTGATGATGTCACTCAACCACATGAAGAAAAACATGCAACTTGGTACACTAAATGAGCCCAGGGTTGTTAGGTTCAGTTAGGTTTTCCTACTGATGCCCTGGATGGGCACCACATTGACCCTTTCAAAATACCCCCAGTGGTGTCCCTGGGTTCATTCAGTGCACCTAGCTGGAGTTTTTCTTGCTAAGTTTAATTGATGTCATCAACAGTTGACTGATAGTCAGCTGACAGTAACTTAGAAACCTTATAGATATAAAGAGTGTGAGGGGTAATACTTGAAGAGTACCCACCAACACCTGCCGTCAGCACTTCCTGAAAAATAGGCTGCCATATACCCATTGTGGACACCCAAATATGATCTAAGTCCCCTCACCCAACCATAATATGATGGCAGGTCTTGTTATAGGATAAAAATTGGCATTGTGGGTAGTTGATGCTCCATAGATCAAAAGACCACCACATATAACTGCAATTGCATGGTGCATAACCAATATTGTATTCTTAAGACAAAACAATAAATTAATTAATCACCAGACAGTAAATTATGCCAAGAACACCATGAACTTAGCACAATAAGACCCTATCAGCATTTGCCCCTTACTAGGCAGTGGCACAGATTCAGGGACATGACAATGTATTAGCCAATCTGCAAAATATATCATCTCTTGATTAGATTGAGTTGGCATGGGTGTCGCTGCTAGAGGGAGAGGGCAAGGTGATGGTTGCCCAAACTTCGTAAAATTTGCATCATGCATGTGACATTACCTGGAAAGACGAGTTTAAACGTCCCTATCCTTATCCAAAATCTGGTGGAATCAGTATTAATCAGTGTACATTTATATGGCTTGGTGCATGCTAGTGCATACCAGAGCATGAGGTGGTGGACACTGAAGCATGTGTTTGGAGAATAGTCTATGGGTAAGGTTCCCATTTCCGAAGCAAAAGGTGTGGGTTTGGTCCCACCATGATTAAGAAAATAGACTGTTCATGGATTGTTGGCATCCAGATATTTGTCTGCACTTGTAATTACTGTTTCACTTTATTCACTTAGATATTTGATGGTGCTGCTTGGCAATGCACTGCTGTGGGATATAGTGCTCATGATGCACTGGAAAGTGCAAATTGAGATTGTGATTTTACAGGTTCATAGAAGCATATCCTCCCTATATTTTATTATCTCCGAATTTTCCTTTTTATATCCAGGATTACAAAGCACTAGCCTAGATCCAACTTGACACTACTCTTTACCTCTAACCAATCACCAGCAGGATAACACCAGACCAGAAACACGTTGGTGTTGGTTGTTGTAGGTAGAAGCAAAAGGTCCTGCAATCTCAGAAAAATACAAAGATAAGTAAATCTGGTATACAATCTGATGTCTTTTGAGTTAGGCTCATAAATATGATGTTGCAAGTTACAAGCAACTTTTCGTGCTTCCTTTTTCTGGTGCATATCTTGTGGTTTTTTCATCAGTATCACTGAACTTCCACAATTCATAAACACATTCACATTCGCGTTTGGTAAAGCACGCGGGATTTGCGCTCTAAGCTGTTGAGTTTCAAATTCCAATGAATGGTGTAATTGGGGTCTCATGCCTAATTTTTGTTCCCAAATTGTGCAATTCAAAGAATGATCTGGTCAGCATCATGCACTCATGCATTGAAGCTGTCAATGGTTTAGCAAATCCCAAGATGAGTCAATATTATAGCCATTATTTATGTAACTATGTACAAAGACATTGCTCTATGAACTGTTTTTTTTTAAAGAGTAGTGTGAGCTCCCAAAATCAGTTAAATGAAGAACATGTTGCAGCATGCTGTGCTTGTGTGGTATTATGTATTGTACCAATATGTGTTTGATTAGTGCAGGATGTAAAACAACCTTCTGTACTTTTGCCATTTGAAACATGATGCTCTCTAAATTGTATCCTTCCATTTTTCTTGGGGGATAATTGAACAATGCTGTTTTGTAACACATTTTGCAAGCTTTCAGTTTACAAAAATGTACAAGCCATGGGTCCTTAAAGTCTTTGGTCTTGCGTCTTTTGGTCATGTTCTGAGCAAGTGTACAAATGAACTCCACCAATGACGCAATATGTGGTTAAAAAATATAATAACACCTACATTAAATCCTGCTGTTCTTTGCTATACAGCTCAGCTTTATCACTGCTGAGCCATGGAAGATGTATTCAATAAGGACGTTTGGGCTTTCCCAGCGAACTGGACACAGCCAACTGTCCAACGTCTGGGGCGACCTAGTAGTGTCCCGTCTGTCACTGCCAGTGCTCGTCTCGTGAGACTGTTGTCTATTCATCCGATCCTGACCTCCATCAATAGGTATGACACATGCCACATACATGTCACTGCATGTTGCATACATCTCAGTCCATGAATCAGACTAGCCAGACAACTAAGTCACCAGGCGATGGTGTGCATTTCAACGTCTCCAAATGTCCAGGCATTGTTTATTCCAGTCCAACACTTCAACTCGATGCCAGCAGTAAGGTGTCAACGTTTGCCACACTGTCTCTGTGTATTTCCATTGCCAGACTCCCTGTTCTTGCTTCAAATCTAGTAAGACTTGATGTCAGTGTCCTAAAATTATTTCACCATTAACTGTGCGGATGAAGAAAGAAGTTGCTTGGGAATAGTGGAAGATTGGAAGAAAATACAGAATCGTCAGTTAAGGATTAAAAACACGGAATGTCTTTCACTTCAGTCACATGGATTTTACATTATTTAGCGGTCATGTGTATAATGACTGCCCACACATGTGGCAAAATTGTAAAAACCTAAGGCAAGGATGAAATAGCACAATTCCATTAACTGTGAGTTTCCAGGCCACATGGTCAATTATTTTACACTGCTTGATGTACTAACCATTCAGCATGTATATCACAATTAAACGCCACAAGTTGAAGCAGTTTGCATCACTTGCGAGTGTAGCTTCTCACTTCTACACCACAGCATGGCACTTGGATGTGCGATGGCAGCTATTGTTGCCCCACTCCCGTCCAGCTGATGTGCTGTGTTCGTGCCAGCTCAAACTGATGAGCAGCAATTACTAGATTACCATGCTGTGAAATCCTGGTTTATGTCGGATTTGAGCTGAAAACCATAACTGAACTCATGGATTTAAGCAGGCTACCCCCTAGATGTGCCATGTTATTGCCATGCTATCCCACATTTCAAGGGAATTGACTGTTTTCTTGGGTAAAGAAAAGGATTTCATTTGGTTCGTTCTTTCTAAATGAAGTTAGAAAGAAAATTGATTGACCATATTCAGGGGTAAGGTGACAATTGAGATCCAAATGAGATGAGCAGTGTGGATGTTTGATTATAGCGGGACAGCCGCCGTCTGAACAAAGTCTCCTTGGGCGGCAGCTGCGGGAACATGAACACCTTCATCACGTCCGCGATATGCAGATGGTGCTATATTCCCGCTGTGGGCATTTTCGCGGTACTTGCCTCTGGTATTCTTGGCGGAGCCGATGTTTCCCTGGTTCCTCTCACACCGAAAGCAGCCATCCCTGTGGTGATCCGGCTCCGTATTTATTGCCCGGTGGTCTGCGTATTGCTGCAGCTGCATGGAGCACTTGCTGTAGACTTCACCTGCTAGGCATGTGAAGCTAATGGTCCACTCGGCTTCGAATGAATTCCTCTGGACGACTCGGCGGCACGTTTCGAAGGAGCATGGGGTGTTATTATTTGCCTCCATGAAATAATGGTGTGATGCTGCTATGCTCAGGTCAGCGGTAAGATGTATATGGTACCTGTTTGGGGGCGTGCTCAAATCGGTAATGGTGCATGATGGGATGGCACTTTTGAAGGTGCTGTCTGATGTTGCTAATGATATTGCTGTTGAAGGTGCTTTGTCAATCTTTAGCGCCTACTCGTGACGCTCTGGACCATCTTTGATGGAACAAACATCATCTCGGACAGTTGCCAGGGCTGCATTTGCATATTATTATGTGATCCCAGCATAGGAAAGACAGACGCCTTGCATATCTGGGCTGGTTCAATTCTCTCTCTCGGTGAGAAGGCTTGCCCTTGTTAATTTTTTCTTCGACTTCTTGCTCCTTCACAAAAGGTACGGACACCACTGGCAGTGTGCTGGGAAACTCATCCTGTTGACTTTTGTGTTGAATACTTTTTGCTGGCTGATTTTTGTAGTGCATAAATTATGATCAGAGTTACATCTATGCTTTGTAATCCTGGAGGTGGAAATGAACATTTTTGGGTAATGAAATATTGGCCGTATATTTTTCTTCAAACTGGTAACATTAAAAATCTCTGTCTGTACTTCCAAGTCACTTTTTAGCATTTTATCGCAAAGTAGCTCAGTCTCAAAAAGCAGCATTCAGCCATCAAATCGGAAAACAGAGGATGGCATTCGGGATACCACAAATACAGAAACAGCCGATTTTACCAACCTTGCATTTGACATCCAAGTTGACAGGCTCCAGCTGGTGCTCTTGTGGTGTGTTTTTCAGCCAAGCGGATGCTCTTCTCTTCCGTGCTGACTCGTTTCTACTTACCGGCCGCCGTTGGTGTGTGTTGAACAATATCTTGTTTAGTCATGTTTGGTTACTGGACCTCATCGTCGGCAATGTGTATCGTTCTGCCACATTGATGGTACAAAGTGTCTAAAATGGGCGAAGATGAAGCGCCGAGCATCGCCAGCAGCGAGGAGGTATCTTCGAACAAACTCCAAAGTAGTGCAATCATGGGAGATATTCCGTGGTCCGTCAATGATTCGACGGAGACTATTGTAGAGTTGTTACTGGGGGATTCATGTCAGTTACCGTCGGCAGCGGGTGGTCAATCTGACACTCAAGCGGCGATGCTCCCCTCTGAAACTGAGGCGGTTGCGGCGAGATTCTACTGTCGCACCGAGACGTCGGAGGTAGTGAAGCCCACTCTGCTCTGAGGCGACGAGACTTACTCTGAAACTGAGGAAGCGAAATTATATGGTACTGTCGAGTTGCAAGATGCTACAAAGAAGGCAAACGCCTGTACGTACTCAAGCAAACAATTAACCGAGCTTAGTCAAAACCCGCTACGTCATAACGTGGTGGATTTTGCTCTCATATATACTAAAATAAATGCAGTCAAAATCCACCACGTCGCCTTTGTTGTGACAGTAGGTTTTGACGTTGCAAGCTTTCAGTCACCCATAAGTAAGTAGCTGAATTTGCTGACGTAATGTTATTTTCCCCCAACCATGTCATCCGACAACAGATGCGTGATGTTTTTTTTTGCCACCGTAGACAGTGCAATATATTTTAGCAGTGTAATTAATCCATTGTTTAACAACATGGTGATTTTAAAGTCAATTTTCGTCTAATAAGATAATTATTCTTTGCTTTTTATGAACTTTTTTGTGTGCATGGTATGAAGCTTGAGAAGACAGTCATGATGATGTAAAAGGAAAACAAAAATGGACAAAAAACAATGCATTGTTTTTTGTTTGCATGATAGGGTCAGCACTTAATCTTTCGGGATTCCTGTCTCCATAAGTAACACATGTGTCGGGATGTTTTGAGGAACTGTCAGTCGTGACTTAGCCTCACGTGAAGCAAAAGTTATCGAGGAAGTGGCATGGTAAGGTGGATGAAGGGACGTCAACTTCCCTTCCAGGCGAGGTTGCATAACAGTTTTTTTTTATTGCGTGAAGGGAAAGAGAAATACTCCTGAGCTCAGCAATTCTTACCCCAGTTGTACCCTCGCAAGGAAAAAGCAAGGTTGGAAAATAAGCATTTTGTATATTTTCCAGCATAGAAAAGTTTGCATGTTTTAACATTAATTATTACATTCTTAATTCAGTGTTGATATTTTGGCTACTGGGTGTAAGAATTGTGCATATGCAAGTATCCAGCAGTGTAAACAGTGTATTCACGCCCACCTTGTTTTGTTTTTTTTGTTGGTATTGCTTGATAATTGTGCACTTTGAAGTCTGAAGTGAGCTTGCAGTGAACAATGAAACCATGTTCTGCTATTTTTCTTCACATTTTATAGCTCAGCTCCAAAACCTGAGTTCGCAGTTATGCCTTGTCTTTGGATAAAATATTTTCTTTGATTGGTACGGTGGTGAAAACGCCAAGGATTCCCTGCTCTGCTATCATGTTCTTGCACAACAGCTCCTGGTATTGTCGCTGCATAACCAATGCAGTTGATGTACCCCCGAGTCCATCTAACAAAGTAACTACTAAAAAACGTTCTCAAAATGACAAGACGAAATACATATTGAGAGGTAAACACAGCATAAAGTGACGACAGCAGCTGTGAATAGTTCTGCCTGTTTTCGTATCGCCTGGAAGTAATTTTTAAAACAGAGAGGTAAACACAGCATAAAGTGACGACAGCAGCTGTGAATAGTTCTGCCTGTTTTCGTATCGTCCTGGAAGTAATTTTTTTCATTGTTATCTGCCGTTTCTTTGGTCTTCTTCATTTTCAAATAGTTCACAGTTTTCACATCATAATTGCATTTAGTGTGGTTAAATTAGCGCCAATGTGGAGTGTATAATTATCACAATTTCTTTTTTTTTGCAGTGCGATAGCAACCCTGCAAGCCAGCAGGCCAAGCTCACTGCACGAATTGATCTGCTTCGAGTCCTGCTTTGGTCGAAGTCCCGCCTGGAGTCAGGCTTCGGTTGGGCTGTGAGGCTATCCGCTCGACACTCGTGAGACCCGCTCGACACTCGTGAGACCCGCTCGACACCTGTGAGACCCGCTCGACACTCGTGAGACCCGCTCGACACTCGTGAGGCTGTCCGCTCGACACTCGTGAGGCTGTCCGCTCGACACTCGTGAGACCCGCTCGACACCTGTGAGACCCGCTCGACACTCGTGAGGCTGTCCGCTCGACACTCGTGAGACCCGCTCGACACCTGTGAGACCCGCTCGACACTCGTGAGGCTGTCCGCTCGACACCTGTGAGACCCCCTCGACACTCGTGAGGCTGTCCGCTCGACACTCGTGAGGCTGTCCGCTCGGGTGTGTCTGAGGTGGGGCCGCTATCGCCGGCCAGTGTGCAGCAGGCGGGCGGCGCGCGGGCGGCACGGTGGCGAAGATGGGCCGCAACACGCCAGAGTCGCCCGGCAACGCCAAGAAGCGGCGCCGCACGTCCACGGCCGCCTCGCTGCCGCAGTCGTCGCCAGTTCCGGACCTGGTGCCACCGCCGCTCTCCTGTGAGTGGGCCGGCCGGTCGGCCGTGTAGCGGCGCTGTCCCAGTGACTCATCCTGTGGTCCAAGGTCCCTCTGAACATCCACTCTGAGCCTGCCCTCTTTAGCCGCCCCGATAGCGCAGTTTGTTGGAGCGCTGACTTACTCTAGTCTCCCCTGTCCTGGCGACGCAGGGTTCGAGTCACTTCGCGCGCTCGCATTTAGACCCCGGCTAGGATGGTCAGTTGAAAGCTGGCCCAATACGGCCGGGGACAGTGTCCTAAAGTTACTTCACCATTAACTGTGTGGATGAAGGAAGAAGTTGCTTGGGAATAGTAAATGTTTGGAAGAAAATAAAGGTTTGCCACATAAGGATTAAAAAAGCGGAATGCCTTTCGCTTCAGTCACATGCATTTTACATTATTAAGCAGTTGTGTGCATGACTGCGCATACATCATGTGGCAAAATGGTAAAAACCGAAAACGAGGATGAAATACCACAACTCCATTAACTGTGCATTTCCAGGCCACATGGTGAATTATTTTACACTGGCCGGGGACGAGCTACCTGGTGGCCGTGTCAGTGCATTGACGGCATGTTAACCCTCCCCGTCTTTCCGGTCATATCCTCACACCCCGTCTCTGGGGGATGATATAACCCCGTCTAATCTCCAAACTAAGCGTCGCACGAAAACGAAACGGGTGTCATAGGAAAACGCTCGACGAGTAGGGCCAGATACCACTCAATTTTTTTGCCAAAAAGTGATGTCCCTAAGGGGCCTAGGTTTTCACGACTTACATCATGTGTTTGGCTTTGGGGAGTTCATTTTGGGGAGATTTGAAAAAAAAAGAAATTATTTGGAATTAGAAAAGGAAGGCGAAATCGATCACGACCCTAATTGTTTTGCGCGCCAAAAACATTTTGCTTTGCACTTCCAAAATTTTGAGTTTAAGTTTTGTTTCATTGCTCTTTTTCTAATGGGTAGAGTGGACCAAAACGCGTTATACGAAGTCAACTTGCTCTGATAAAAATGCTTACTTTAGCCAGAATATTATATTTGAACTATAATGGGCAAATATGCAAAGCTGAAAAGGAATAGAAAACTGAGAAAACCTTTTTTTGAATCCTCTGGTGCGTTTTGTTTCGTCCCTAAAGATAAGCAAACATTGAAAGTTTCATTCAGATATCCTTATCCGCTAAAGCGTGACGACTGGTTGAACTTTCCTGGAAGTGACCTCACTTCACCTTGACAATCTAGTTGACCCTAGATGATCTAACCTCAAAATTGTGGCAGCATGCCACATTGATGTAGTGAAATATATGACAAATTCCGGCGCGCTGCAGCGCGCCATTCTTTCACTATCTGCGTAAAACCCGAGGGAGGACGGGTAACAACTCCGAGACGGCGCGGGTTTAACTTACGGTCAAAATTATGTTATTAAACTGCAATTCAAGGATCGAGTGGTGGGGCCAGGCTTTAAGCAACATGCTATGCTTAGCGATTGGACCCTGGTTCATAAAGCCACCCCAGCAAGAACTCGGATTATTATTTTTTAAACAGCTACTTTCATTCTCAGATTCCCTGTGCATCCGAGTGTACTCGTGTCCGGTCCCCTCGATGTCCGAGTGTAGTCCCAGTGTTAGTTTTCCCTGGACATTTGAGTGTAGTTCCAGTATCTAGCTTCCCTGGATATCTGAGTGTAGTCCTAGTGTCCGGTTCCCTTGAATGTCTTGCCTGAGTGTATTCACAGTGTCCGATTACCCCGGATATCTGAGTGTTGTACCAGTGCCCTGTTCCATTGGATTTCCCAGTTCCATTCCGGTTCGTTTGGGTGTGTGTAATCAAAGTGCTTGCTCCCCCACGAGTGTCTGTGTGTGATCCCAGTGCCCGGTGCCCCACGTGTGTACACGTAGAGTATAGTAGCGCCAGATTCCTAAATTTCTAAGTGTAGTTACGGCGCCCGATCCGTGAATTTCCTGAGTGTAGTTCCAGCATCCGATCGATACATTTCTGCGTTCAGTCCCAATGCCAAATTCCCTTCTGAACCTCCGGGTCTTGTTTTGTGGATCCCCGTAGAAGCTGCGTATGCTTGTCTGTGAGTAGCTTTCCCATTTGTATGCTTGAGTGCGAGTATGGAAGTTTGACATGGATAAAACAATAGGTGACACTTCTTCTATGCGTAGGTGTATTACTGAGCAAGCGCCCAACGTCACGTTACATTGCTTTTGGCTCACCATTGCAAATGCGATTGCCCATTTGTAACGTTTGCAAAAGTAAGTGTTGTTTTATTCGGAGTGTGTGTGCGTGTGTGTGTTTGTGGGTCTCCCAGTGTCCGTACACAGGTTTTGTGTACGTTTGCCGAGCCGGTCAGTCACAGGTGCAGAGTAGGTGAGCCGGCCGCCGGCAGGTATGGCGGCGGGACCGTGCCAGTGGTCGCCGTCCCGGTGGCACACGACATACTGCGACACTCCTGCGACACTCCCGCCACCACACTGTCCGGCTGGCTGTCCTGACGCCACTCTGATGCCGCCGTTCGCCCGTCATGTCTGCACCGATGGCTCAGCGGCCGACCGAGCGGTCCTGACTCGCGGCTCTGTGTTGCAGGCTATGGAGACACCGTGTGCGCCAGCAACCCATTCGATGACACGTCCACCGGCTCGGCGCCCATTCCGCAGATGCCCAACATGGGACACATGGGGCCCATGGGCATGATGCCCAGGGGAATGGCCCCGGGTATGCAGGGCGGCATGGGCCCCGGTCACGGCGGTCCGATGGGGCCTGGCGGCCCGATGGGTCCCGGCGGGCCCATGGGGCCCGGCGGACCAATGGGGCCTGGCGGACCGATGGGCCCGATGGCGCCCAACTCCATGAACGGACCGATGGGTCCGGGCCACATGGGACCGGGTCCGAACATGGGACCAGGCATGCCGGGCGGAAACGGCATGGGCTTGGGCCCAATGGGACCCGGTGGTAACGGTATGGGAGGTCCAATGGGTCCCGGCGGCAATGGAATGGGTCCGGGCCCGATGGGTCCAGGCGGCAACGGCATGGGCCCGATGAGCTCGAGCTCGATGGTGCCCCGTATGTCGGCGCCAAACAGCATGTCCGGCCATCAGATGCAGATGAGCACCATGTCCAACAGCATGAACTCGATGGCGTCCATGGGCAACAACATGCACGAGATGAGCATGGCCGGCATGGGCTCCGGCGGGCCGGGCATGCCCGGACCGGGACCCAGCGGCATGCCGCCAAACTCGATGTCCAACTCGTCCAGGAAGGTGGGTGGGGCGAGTCGCGGTGCCGGTTGGCTGGTGAGTTCTGTCGCTGCCGCCGGAAATGTCTGTCTCGCCGGCCAGGCGGCTCGTTGCCATTGTTTGATACTATTTGGGGTCCAGGATCGGCAATAAGCCTGGGAAAGCTGTCTGTCCAGACAACTGGGTTTAGCTGGGTAAACTGGACATAACTTGTCAAAGCTTGAATAATAGACATTTTGTTCGCATTATTTTTATTCTGCTGAAAGTAAATGCTTACAACCACAGTACAATTAACTATGTAGCTGGGCTCATGCGTTCTGTGCCTGTCTACCTAGTGCTGCCATGCTATATTATGATGCGACGTCTACCTTCTTCTAATTTCTCAATTAGTTGATAACCTTATTCTTTACTAGACCAGGTAGCTATCATGCTGCATATAATCCCAGTTCTCATCGAGTACCCTCTTGAATGCGGGTAGCGAAGGAGCAGTGACAACATCCAGAAAGAGAGTTCCGTTTGGAAATCGCTCCGACTCATTATCCACCTTTCCCATTATCCATTATCCACCATTATCTATCTGGAGTAGACCATGGGTATTTGCAGTTTTGAGCTATTGAACAATTAAATGTATATATACCTATATATGTGTATATATATATATATATATATATATATATATATATATATATATATATATATATATATATATATATATATGTATATATATATATATATATATATATATATATATATATATATATATATATATATATATATATATATATATATATATATATATATATATCAAATATGTGGTCATGCACTGACATCGTGTCGGGAACTGGCGTATATTAACAAAGTACGGTAACAATGCAAAAATGTAGTCATAACCAGTCTACTGCTTTTTCGTCGGGAGGAGCGGCCTCGGTAGGCTGTTGCAACAGCTACATGGTGTGTCGTGCACACTTCGCGCCACTCTGCTGGCTCTGTGGCGTACACCGGACTGTACGACTGCCTGGTGCACCGTTAGTTTTACGTTGCGGTTGTATGTCGTACCCATAATTATATATCATCATATCATAATGCACATCAATTCATAATTCATCATAAGAGCACCATCACCAGGTGCCAGCTGGCTTCCCGGACCTCGCAGTCAGCACAAACCGGGGCCGGGAGTGCTGTTTTCAGCCCGGTTCACAGCTGCGTGATCCCTTCTACAGGTGTACTCTGACACACCGGTTGACGCGGCACGCCGGGTCTCGTTAACACACAGGCGTGCTGACGCGGCACGTCGGCCCCCCGGATATTCCTACGTGTGTGGTGCATCAAGCCCACGTCAATATGTGACTGAGGTTACAATCGTGGCCTGAATTGTGTATAGAATCTTTTTGCCGCGCGCTGGCGCTAGCTGGCGCGCGGCCTTATCTACGATATGTGAAATTGTCTCTACTTTATTGTGAAGTGGCAGATCCTGATATCGATGGTTTATATATCAGGTCTACTTATATATTTATTTTGTGGCATTTTCTGATGTCATTGCATGCTCAGTAACAAATTGCAATATAAATGTTTTCCATGCAGGCGTTTTTGTTTTCCATTTCTTAAAAGGGAATTATTCTTAGCTGAGAATGAGAACTGCTCTGTATATGGAGTCACTTTCGCAAGTACAAAGAGGAAATCCTCGCGATTGCACGCAATAAATAACGCGATACCAGTAAATTGCCTCCGTGACGTGCACACATTTCTTGCAGCGGAGCCCGGGAGGTTTTATCGTTCCATTTAATTTTTTCTGTTTTGTCAGTTCATTCGGAATGTTGGCTGGAGTGACTATGTGGCAGTCCCTTGCCAACCAGAGCTTGTGACGTGGACCCCGACTCCAATGGCCGATCTGAGAATCCCAGGTCAGTTGCTGAGGTTGAGGCGAGACGTACGTGCCGCCAGTGCTCCGACACGGCTGCCAATTACTGGGTCACGACCTTGTGACCTCAGGCGCCAGTTGACTGTCGAGGCTGGAGCTAAGTTGAAGTGGTACGGCCACTCGACTACTACATTGCCCGGGCAGAGAAAGAGCTGGCCGTCACTATGGCAAACTTAACTATGGGGGCGGGGCAGCACTGGCTGTACCTTGCACTTCAGTTACTAGTTGTCTACATGCACCGCCATTAAAATGTCAGTATTCATGAGTCACTGGACACAAATTTGAGTACAATGCGGTGGCGTACATCTATTATGTTTTTTATTCTCCTGCCAAATACTGCTTTTTGTTTGTGCTTTTGCTCTTAGAAGTGAAGTAAATACACGTTCCGTTGTCCGAAAAAATGGGGTTTCGGCCAGTTTTAGCTGGCTGAAGCCAGCTTTGTGCTACTGGCATCGCAAGCACTGGTTTTGGCTGTTTTTCTTTTTTTTCTTTC
This sequence comes from Imbricaverruca yamaguchii, assembly GCA_034440575.1. Classification (NCBI taxonomy): domain Eukaryota; kingdom Metazoa; phylum Arthropoda; class Thecostraca; family Neoverrucidae; genus Imbricaverruca; species Imbricaverruca yamaguchii. The sequence goes on along the minus strand of JAOTOL010001595.1, from coordinate 242,024 downwards.
TTCTTCGAACCTTGGACATATGCACCCAGACAATGTTGATTTGGGGCATCCCTCAGGCAGATACACCCTTCCGATATTCCAGCGCTTGTTGATCTACGGTATCCCTCACGGCAGGTGTACCCGTTTGTTACATCGGCGCTTCTGACCTTGAATATCCCTCCGGTAGGTCTACCAGATCTGGTGATGCACCTGCAGGTGTAACGCCCCACCCTACCACTCCCCACCAGATACTCCAGTGTGTGTTGATCTGGTCTACTCTCCGACAGGTGTACCCTCCGGACCAGCCCATGGTGTTCAACCCTCAGAACCCAAACGCGCCGCCCATCTACCCTTGCGGCATGTGCCACAAGGAGGTTCACGAGAACGACCAGGCGATCCTGTGCGAATCGGGCTGTAACTTCTGGTTCCACCGGTGAGACGGTCAGAGCGTGACTTGGCTGATAGGTATATACGGTGGAGAAGTGTGTATTCAGGCGCATCTAATGCAATCTACGTATTATAAACGGTTAAAGCTTAGCTATATGCTGAGTAGAGTAGATTTCAGTCTGCGGCCGGTATCGGAGGGTAAACAACGAAACAGGGAAACTGAATGGTGTTTGTTTGGACCTCGGGGTGATCCGTTCTTTCTGACTTGTGTTTCGTCTCGGTCTATGCTGTATTCCTTCTATCTGTGCCCACTGGTGTCTGCCCCATCGTCGCAGCTGTGCTGCCTTAGCCGCTGCGCGTTCTGGCGTGTTCGGTACGGACCCCCTTTCCGCCCTGATACCCTGTCGTGACGTCAGCTCGGCCGTCACCCGCACTTCGCCCTAACCTCTGGCCAGATTCGCCTCGGCCCCGTGTTGACCACCATGTGGCCCCGTGTTGGCAGCATGTGTACGGGGCTGCTAGAACAGGCGTACCACCTGCTGATCGCCGAGGTTTACGCCGAGTGGGTGTGCGACCGCTGCCTCAGCACCAAGAGCATCCCGCTCATCAAATTCAAGCCGTGAGCTCCGCCGGTCCGCTGTCGACCCACCTTCGCCCCCGCTGGAGGACACCATCGGCACTTCATGGCCTCAAGCTGAGGCGCGAATGACCAGAACTGGATGCGACTGGGCGGCTGGGCCGCATATCCTGGTGCGGCTGGGCCGCATATCGGCCGAGAATCGGTCCCAGTTCCGGCACACGATGAGCATCCCAGCGAGCCGGTGACTAGCAGAGAACCACTGGCACGTCGGCGGGCCGCAGCTACCCAGGCGACCTGTTTGGGATGGAGTCCGTGTGACGGCGTGGTGGATGTGCGCGTGGTTGGTGACCTGCTGCCTGTCCAGGACATGTTCTGGAGGGTTGGCCACCACTGGGTTTCCTGTGGCAGTGTCGCGCGGTTGACAAGTGCGGTGGAGGGACGCTCCCGTCCCCGGTGGCCATGGAGTGAGCCGAATAGGCAGACTGACTGAAGTCCCACCAAAACTGGTGCTGGAATTCTGGAAGTGCTAGGTGTGTGTAATGGTGTTGCTGGGCGATTTTTTTTACATCATGGTATGCTGACGATTATGGATATAGTTGTGTTCGATTTCGCAACCATATTTTAATCCTGTATTTTGTTTCTTACGGTTTTAGTGAGGACCATTATTAGTTGAGATTTTTCTTTGTCCTTTCTCGTTTGTTACGACCTGGACGTGACGGTATTTATCGCCATTAACATCGACATCTTTTTACTCCTCTTCTGGGATAATGCTCATCGACGAACCGTGTCAGAATCGTCTTCACTGTGTCCATACTGTCGCTCGCTTTACAATGTTGTTATGCATGTGTGCGGTCTCTGGTGCCGCGTGAGATGAGCTGCACAACGCGGTGATGTATGTTGGAAGCTCTGGTTGGTATGACTCGTTTCTCCGACGAGTCGCGTCGTGTGATGAGATTGTGTGGCGCCGTTGTTTACATGACGTGCGCCCAGGGTCCTGCCAGGCCCAGGCCGCCGGCGCGCGTGACGTCCGGAGACCATGTCTGGTGACTGTCGACTGTGTCCGATGGTGCCTGATGCTGGCGGCGCTGACCCCGGCCACACCCGGTCCGACCTGACCCAGCCCGGTCCGGTCTGACCCAGCACGGTCCGGCCTGACCCAGTCCGGTCCGGTCTGACCCCATCCGGCCCGGCCAGACTTCGCAACGCGACAGTCGCCGGTGTCGCCGTCCATTTGTGGCGGCATTTGTCGATTTGTCGATGAGTACAAACCTGTTGTGTCGACTGCCAGCGCGAGATTGGGCCCCAGGTCAGCGCGCGTTCAATTGCCCCAACGCGGTCAGGACGCGACCCGATGCGCACATCTCGATCGTGTCCCCTTGTAATATAATGTGTGCATAGTGACGATGCTCCGGAGCGACGACGGATTCATCGGAAGATTCTGAGCGGTTTCAGCTTTCGAACACTGCAGGTTAGTTTCTTAGAAGCTAAGCATACACGCAGCTGGCAAGCCTGTCGGCTCGTGCTGACCATCTAGCGAGACCGCGGCGGTTACTTCGAGCCCGTGCCAGCCATCTAGCGAGACCGCGGCGGTTACTTCGAGCCCGTGCCGGCCATCTAGGGAGACCGCGGCGGCTGCTTCGAGCCCGTGCCGGCCATCTAGGGAGACCGCGGCGGCTGCTTCGAGCCCGCAGCGCCCCGCGGCGGCGGCGGCGCCGACGCTTCCAGGTGCGAGTTGGGCAAGGCGGCGCGGTACTTCTGCTCCAGATACTCGCGCGCGTTGACGGCCGTGTAGCCGTGGTCGCCCGACGGTGGCTCCACCGTCCTCACGTCGTCTGGCGAGCCGAAGAAGATTAGGCAGAGGCGGCCGGCGCGCCGCTGCAGCTCAGCCTCGGGCAGTCGGACCCGGTGCTTGGTGGCCGGCAGCTCGCCGCCGCTCCAGATCTCCAGCAGGTCGCCGACGTTGACCAGCACGGCGCCGGGCACGGGCGCGGCCGGTACCCAGTTGCCGCCGCGGTCGAGCACCTCCAGGCCGCCGATGTCGTCCTGCAGCAGCAGCGTCAGACTGCCCCAGTCGGAGTGGGTGGCGCAGCGGACGGCGCCTGCCGGTGTCTGCTTCGGTACCGGCGGGTAGTGCACCACGCGCAGCACGGCGTAACTGCTCCGGGTCAGCTGGTGACGGTGAGCGGCCGTCAGCAGGCCGGGCCGGCCCATGGCGACCTCCAGCCCCGTCATGACACGCGAACTCAGCCGCTCATACGCCTCCATCAGCTCCACCATGAGCTGGCTAAAGACTGGCGCCTCCGCCAGAGGCATATCCTCGCCGGGCACTTTCATATCCCACGACTCCTTCAGTTCTAGCAGGGTCTGACCGGCGGACTCCGTGCGTGACAGCACCTCCTCCTGCGGCGGTGTGTACCCGTTGCAGCGTGTGTGCACGAAACGATGGTACCTCATTTTCACGTCCAATGGAAGAGCGAAGAAGTCGAACGCCGCCTGTCTCGTGGACTCGCAGAGTGGTCCGGAGAGGCCGTGGTTCACGAGGTAAACAAAGCCGATGGCCTTGAGCGCTTCGAAGATTTCTTCACCGATTCGGTTGAGGCGCTGCTCGGCACTGAGACCGGCGTAACTGATAGATTCCATGTCCACGATAGGCACTTTATCCATGGTGACGTGTCACTGCTACGCCAGCTCACCGCACACCGTCGCCACGCAACGTTCTTCAGCAAGTATGGCGGATAGCTTAGATAAAATCACTGGACGTCACCAGGGGTGTGCACAGGAGGTGTTTGTTCGCCGAGAAGCTCAACCTATTGTTTGGAGCTAGCGATAACGGTACCATTCCGAGGAATGCGCCCGAAAGCCCAAATAACTAACCAACTATTCCAAGGAAGGAATGAAGGGACTTTGGCAGAGGACTGCTTGTGAAATATTTTGGGCAAACAGGTGGGATGCCGGTTTCACCCAGAGTGCATACGCAGCGGTGTGGCCGCCTGGCAGCAGTCGCTTGGGAGTGGTGGCGCATCCAGGATTTGTGTAAAGGGGGAGCATAAACATGTTGAAAAAATATAATGAAGCGTGGATGGCTTTCGCCGCGAAGTGGGCGGACAATTTTAGGTTTTGATTTTTTGGTGGGAATAGTGGGGTCTCGCTCTGGCTGCACCACTGCTACGGAATATGAATAGATTAAACATACTAATTCTGAGCATATTTGCTAAGCTAGTAACATTCGGGATTTCACCATTGCTGGTTTTCAGCTTGAACAGGACTTTCTTTCACGGTACCTATGGTACGGCGATCTTTGCTCTTTGTACGCTTTGGATTTAAAAAAATGGAGTCATTCTTTCCACAAGGTAATAGAACTTGGCCCACGGAAACATCCTTTACAATTTTCGGCGCCTTGCCCACTAATTCCATCAAACGCACATTCTTTACTTGCGAGAAAGGGAGTGAAATTGCACTCCCCTTATCGCAACATTCGAACTCCTATTCCACTGTTTTTATCTGCGGTCGTTAAAGGCGGATTCATAGGGAGGGTAATCAGGCCATGGTCTCCCATAGGCTGGAAGATGAGGGGCTAGCTATTTCTTTGCCTCTCGCCAAACCGAAGTGACCACTGCAAACCTACATTCTATGCATTCTAGAAGCGCTTTAGCTCTTTGTGAGCAACATTTCCAGTCTTACTGTGTGCATCGACCAGGTTTTGCGGACACACTGAGAACAATTAAGTTTGTAGTGAGTTGGCATCCCAGAAATCAAATCGTGTGGATCCGCCCTTGGAGGTCACTGCTCAAACAGCAATGACAAAATATAATTTATCCGCCATAAAGGTTCTCGAGCCTTGGAGGGTCATCGTTGCGCATCAGTGTCAAAACAGGCATGATAAAGCTGAAATCATATTTGCGTTACAGGTAGTGTAAAAATGTCTTTTTTTTGTGACCGGCATCGTGTGATACTAGAACGTTGATTGTATATCCTAGCCTCAACCTACACAGGTTATCAATGCATTTGTAACGCAAGTGTTTCGAAATATCACAAAACTTGGCAGAGGTGGAGTGAATAGCTACCTACGTATCTGCCTACTTACGTACGTACCCCCATATTCTGGGGTAAGGAGATCGACGCATACCTTCAGGAAGGATTTTTTTTTGTCGTAACATTGTTTTATTTTTTAGGCTCTAAGCCTGTCAATCAGTGGTGGATTTGAAAACGTGGCGTACGTAGCCTGCTCCAAATACTTGAGAAGGCGGAACTGCCGATTTTCCCAATGTCCCTCGGGGAGTGCCCTTAACCTGTGGATGTGTTTCTCAAAGAATGAATGATTGAGGCTAATGGTCACAATTTTTCTTGCTAGTTTCGCATACACTCACACAATGAAAGCATTTCACATTGCCAAGCAGCATTTCGGTTTTAATTTCTCACCTCAAGCCTTGTCTGTCCCTTTCATGTCAACCTTTGCCAACTTTCTTCACAATATGTGGTTTTACAGCAGCAACATGCTCCTTGCTTAGTCACTTTCAATTCATCCATGTCATTCTTGGCTTCAACTGAAACATTTCAGTTATGAACTAAAAGTACATATTACAGCATTTGGTATTAATGAGAATCGAGTTGATTTCTTTGAGTTTATGGCACTGACTAAAATGAATTAGAGTTGGTTTCAAATTTTTGATCAATTATAGTTTTCATATTAGCAACAATTGTTGTTTGGTAATTGGCAGAAAACTATGTTAGACAGTGTTTTTTAATCCAATTCGAGTTAAACCATTTAAACCATTTACTATTCCAAAATCCTTACTCCAATATGTGGTCCTCAAGCAAATCAGTTCATGTGTGAGCATCTTGCTTGCGAGTTGTGGAAGTATTTATTGTTTGTGCAGTGTGGATGTATACAGTGTCCTAAAATTACTTCACCATTAACTGTGTGGATGAAGAAAGAAGTTGCTTTGGAATAGTGAAAGATTGGAAGAAAATAAAGGATCACCCTTGAGGATTAAAAAAAGTGGAATGACTCACTTCAGTCAGATGCATTTTACAGTATTTCTCAGTTGTGTGTGTGATGACTGTCCATACATCATGTGGCAAACTCGTAAAAGCCTAAGACAAGGATGAAATAGCACAATTCCATTAACTGTGAATTTCCAGGTCACATCATCAATTATTTTACACTGGATGTATAGGGAGCATGAGGTGTGGATGTATAAACTTGCTTGACCTCAATAAAGTATACCTATGTTATTTCACCTGTGGTTGCCTTGGAAATTAGTTTATGACTGCATCCTTCACTAATTTAATCATGGCACCAATTTGTCATCTGGCAGTCATAACTTGGCTTCATGTCTTAATGTAAATCAGGAAGTGTATTGTTATTTGCTGATGTTCATAAGTTAAATTCTACTTATTTCAGAGACATCACCAGCAAAACATCTGTGGAAACTAATGATTTGGTGATCACTTTTATTACATATTTTATTACATATTTACATAATTACATATAATATATTTGGTGATCACTTTTAATTTATGCTAATCATCATGTCGGACCTGCTTGCTCTATCTAGTTCCTAAGCTCATGTGGCCTGGGAGCAAAACAAACTGTAATATTCCTCCTGAATTACTGCCAATCATCATCTTTTGTTCAAACGAACTTGTAGGTACATTCCCTTCACAGGTATCTTACAATACACATTGCACCACAATCAGCCCCAATTACTGATTTGAACTGGTGAACTGGTAAAGTTGTTGATTTTTGTTTTGGGGCCTTCAGTTCAGTCCCTGAGAGGAATGTCCCATTTCAATTCTGCCTTTGGAATGCAACTCAGTCAGTCAGTTCATTTGTCTTCAGGTTGATAATCCTCATCAAACTTGGTTTTGCACTTCGTGGTCTGGTCTATGGTTGCATTTTACTGGCATCAAGAAATATTGTAGAGTATGATACCAGCATAATAATTTTGAATTATTTGAACACAATGTTTATTGACCTTATGAATCAGATAATGACTGCAGCCTGGATGTAAACTGTTATTTTAGCCTGCAGCATGAAGAAGAATATGGCCATGCTTATATCTTGAGAATATTGAGATATGCAATTTAACTGACATTTTGCTCAGGGTACAATGCAGTTGATTATGAAGTCATCCACTTCCAACATGTTGATGCAAAGCACGGATGTACAACTATTATGACTGATGGTTGTATACAGGTGGATGTTGTACACCACAAAAATGGTTGACCATTTGGTTTGTGACATTATTGTAAAATCAAATATAAAGGAGAGCAAGGGAGCAAGTGCTATGGGTGTAAGGTGTGAGGGCCAGATGTTCAGATTTATGGATGGCATTCATAGAATTGTGAAAGAATAGCTCACAGCTAAAGCAAGTACAACTGGAGCCAACAATAATCATATGGTAGTTAAGAAGAAAAATGCACAAGGAAGTAAGTGCAATGGTGGTAGCAATAAATGCATTGCAATTAATGCATTCATATTTCTTTCATACAATTGTCAGCAGAAGGTTAAAATTGGCATGAAGTGTATTCCTTTACCAGTGTCCCTATTTGCAGTGACCTTATAATCACTGCATTGAATGATTATGACCATTTTGGATATTGTGTGCTTTTCATGTCATCGTCAAATGTTTAGGACCTCTAACTTTTTGCCAGAAATGGCTCTGAGCTATTTTTTTTTAATCTAGCATATTTGTTGCAGTATTTTAACAGACAATGAAGGAGCAGAATGCTGATATTCTGCCTAAATTATATCAGTAGCATAAAAGGTTTGGCTATGATTCTTAAACACCAATGCAATCTGTATGGTAATTGGCATGATATTGCATCCAGTGTCCATTTGAAGTCTTGGCTAGATGAGCTTTGAGTTGCCTCCAGCTCTCCTCTCTTCCCTAAGTGGCCAGGATCTGAAGAACTGGATGAGGCTCTGGATGGTTCATGGAAATAACAGACTTGAGCAAAAAGTGAAAACTGCTTAAGACTCTTTGATACAAAATAAATAAAATAGAATAGAATGAGGAATATCACTGCCATTCACACAATGAAGTCAATATTTTGTTTCATTGTTGCATGTGTTGGATAATTAAACCAATCTGTGATTCATTTAGTGCTCTGGCAAGGAACATATTGTTTCATCAGTATCCTATGATGACCTTTCCTTGATGATTAGAAAAAAAAACAGTTGAAAGTTTTGTCCTTGGTAAAACAAGAACAAGTAACTTTTGACAACCAATATTTCTACTGTTTTTATCTCTTCCAATCATCGAGGGAAGGCCATCATAGTATACCAACAATCTGATTGTGTTGATGCTGCCTGGTTGTAATGTGATGTTCCATTTTAGCAAGTGCATGCTGAGCAAGGCATTTAGTTGGAGAGCACATGATAGCTTTCAAGATAGTTTAATTAGTAGTAAGTTGGGGGTATTCATAAGTGCTGTGTGACTGTTCATTTTTCTGTCTAGCCATAAGTGATATCAAAGGGATATTTATATAGTTGTCTACTTGTGAGGAAGACAATTAGATTAGACATCTTGTTTAGTTATTTAATTTATTTAAAAAAAAAAAAACAAAACAAAAAAACAAACAATTCTTTAATAGTTTCTGCTTTTCTTGAGGCACTCAGATATTTAACTGACAGTATAGGAGGTAGCGCTTTATAGTGAATGATAGTTAGCTTTTTTGTCGGTTGTTTAGCAAGTGTGTTTGGTGTTGAAGTTTAAGATAGTTTAATTAGTAGTAAGTTGGGGGTATTCATAAGTGCTGTGTGACTGTTCATTTTTCTGTCTAGCCATAAGTGATATCAAAGGGATATTTATATAGTTGTCTACTTGTGTGGAAGACAATTAGATTAGACATCTTGTTTAGTTATTTAATTTATTTAAAAAGAAAAGAAAAAACAAAGAAAAAAACAAACAATTGTTTAATAGTTTCTGCTTTTCTTGAGGCACTCAGATATTTAACTGACAGTATAGGAGGTAGCGATTTATAGTGAATGATAGTTAGCTTTTTTGTCGGTTGTTTAGCAAGTTAATTTAGCAAGTTAATTTGAATCTAAATCTAGGCATAAGCTGCAGCGTTTAGGATGGTTTCGACCAGGATGCAGGCACTAGAGGAAGAAATTAGGACCCTTAAGGCAGAGGTTTCCAACCTCAAGGCTGCCCTTGTTGCACAGGGTAGGCAAGATAAAGCAACAAGGGGTCAATCCATAGCAGGGACATCATATGCCCAGGTGGTCGCAGGCCACCAGGTAGCTGAGGTTTCCCCTACTGTGGAGGTGGCTGGGATCTCTCAAGAGGGGAGTGTTAATAGTGTTAATAGTGAACAGAGGAGGGGTAGTTCTGGTAGGTCACAGGAGGGGAAGTGGCATGAGGTCAGGGGGTGGAGGATTTGGAGACGCGAACCTAAGGAAAGGGTCAGTGAGTGGCAGGTGGCAGGTGGTAGGAGCGGAAGGAAGTGTAGCCGACCGGCCCAGCGGGCAGGCATAGTAACAGCAAATATGTTCCAGGCATTAGATGACTGCCCCCAGGATAGCAGTAGTAAGGAGTCAGTGCTGGTCATAGGAGACTCTCGTGTGCGTCATTTAGAGCGGGTATTTTGTAAAGGTAGGAGGGACAGGAGGTGCATCACCAGGCCTGGTGCCAAGGTGAAGGACCTGGTAACTGCGGTGGCACAGGTCACCAGTGATCACCAGTTTAACACAGTCATAGTGCATGTAGGGGTAAATAACATAGGTCATACTAGGAGCGAGGAGCTTCTGCGGGAGTACAGGGCCCTTCTGGCCACCCTGAAGGGTACCAATAGAGTGCTTGTAACAGGAATTTTGCCTAGGGCTAGAGCCTCCCCTGAGTGGAGCTCTAGGGCACTGGCAGCTAACACCAGGGTAGGAAAGCTCTGCCAGGAGCTAGGTTTTGCATTTGTAGACGAGTGGAGCAGGTATTATGCATCGTGGGACCTCTATCAGAAGGATGGCCTGCATTTTTCTGAGAAGGGGGTCCATGTGTTAGGCAAAGTATATGAGCATGTCCTTCAGGGAAACTAGGAAATGGGGTGGGGAGGGATGAAATTCCATTGCCAACTCAGGAATATTCCAATAGTGTAAGCCAAGGCAATAGAACCTCAAAGTCTGCAAATAGGGACAGCAGCAACTCAAGGGGACAGAGTTATAGTTCATCTAGTGATAAAAGAACTCCTCAATATGAAAAAGCCAAAGGTGGTTATGGAGCATTTGTTAAGTGTATGATGTTTAATGCTCAGAGTATCCATTCCAAATTTGATGAGTTCAAGTGTTATGTTGCTGAGGAGGAACCGGATTTTGTTTGCATTACGGAGGCATGGGTCAGTGAAGGATATTTTGGAGATAACTTACAGGACTATGAGATCCAGGGATACAATATGTTTTCGTGCAATAGGGGTCCAGCAATGAAAGGGGGTGGTGTAATGCTCTATGTGAATAGCTTATTCAGTTCTCAAAAAGTAGCAGGTGGGGATAAAAATGTGTCTGTGGAGTCCATTTGGCTTGATGTCACTGTGGGAAAAGGCAACAGCAATACTCTTAGGATAGGAGCTTTCTACCGATCAGGAACCCTGCCACATTCTCAGCAACTGGAGCTTGACAAGGTGATTTGTGAGGAAATCAGTAGAAACTTTAAGAGGAAGTGCCTTATTCTCGGTGACTTTAATCTAAAAGGTTATGAAAATGCTGGTGTTGGCTCCCCATCATGCAAAATGTTCAGGAAATGCCTTGAAGAGGACCTGTTCTTACACCAGTTTGTATCGGAACCTACCAGGCATGGTTCATTCTTGGACCTTGTATTCTCGGATTTAAGTGACTTGGTTCAAGACTTGACTGTAGGCGAAACTCTGGGAAAAAGTGACCATAACATAGTTAGATTCAAGGCACATGTAGGGGAAACTATCAAGGATAATTTGGTAAAGGTTCCAAATTTCAACAAAGCAGACTTTAACGGCATGAGAGCGGCTTTAAGTGCCATCAGATGGGAAGAAGAATTCTCCAATTTAAATGCCTGTGAAATGTGGGAAAAGTTCAAATCTTACTTAAAGGAAACTCAGATTAGACATGTCCCCCAAAAGCAAAGACGCAAAAGAAGGGTAGGAAAGCCAGCATGGCTTACACCAGACGTGATAAAAGCAATTAGGGCTAAGAAAACTGCATTTAGAGTTTTTAAAGAAGCCTCAAATGTCATTAATCTAAAGGCGTATCGAAAAGCTAGAGACACTGTGAAGCAAAAAACCAGAGCAGCAAAGCGAGCAAAGGAACTGGATTTAGCTAGAAACTGTAATGGGGACAGTAAAAAGTTCTTTAGTTTCTACAAGCTGAGTAAAGTTTCTAACACAATTGGTTCACTGGAAGTAAACGGGACTACATTGGGTGAGGATAGTGAGATGGTTGAGGAGCTGAGCAAGCAGTTCAAATCAGTGTTTACATTGGAAGATATGACCAATCTGCCGACCGTACACCATAGTTCAGATACATGGGATCTGACAAATGATGTTGATTTCATTGGTAGTGATGTTGTTTACAATCATATCAGGAAAATAAAGCCAAATAAGGCAGCAGGACCTGATGATATTTATGCTAGGGTGTTGCGGGAAACTGAAAAGGAACTGGCATTTCCACTTAGTATAATATTTTGTAGATCAGTTTCACATAATGAAATTCCAACCGATTGGAAAAGGGCAAATGTAGTTCCTATTTTCAAGAAAGGAGAAAGAGGGAAAGTTGAAAACTATAGGCCAATAAGTCTCACATCCCTAGTCTGCAAGGTACTCGAATCAATTATCAAGGATAGAATAGTTAGTTATCTGGAAGGTAGCAGATTGATTCAAGATACTCAACATGGATTTAGAAAAGGACGATCGTGTCTCACAAACCTCTTGGACTTTTTGAACTTCGCCACAGAACAATTTGATCAGGGAAATCAGGTTGATGTAGCATATCTTGACTTTAGTAAGGCCTTTGACAAGGTACCCCATAAACGGTTAATGATACAGCTTCAGTCCCATGGTATTGCAGGTAGCATCTTAAAATGGATAGAGTTGTGGCTTTCAGATAGACAGCAAAGAGTGATGCTAAATGGTACAAAGTCATCATGGCAAAATGTTCTTAGTGGAGTCCCCCAGGGGTCAGTACTAGGGCCATTACTGTTCATTATATTTGTAAATAACATTGAAAGTGGCCTAAGCAGTAAAGTTTTGAAATTTGCAGATGATTTGAAGGTCTTTAGGGCAATAACAGGTCAGGATGAGCATATCTCGCTGCAAAAAGACTTAGACGAACTTGTGAAGTGGTCCGAAGAATGGCAAATGAAATTTAACTTTGATAAGTGCAAAATCATGCATGTAGGTAAGCAGCATATGAAGGCTCCATACTTGATGGGTGGCGAAGTGCTATCAGTGACTCAACAGGAGAAGGATTTAGGTGTTATTCTAAACACAAAATTGGGGGCATTAGAACAGACCAAGGAAGCCAGGAAGAAGGCACTGAGAATGCTCGGGGCAATAAATAGGAATGTATCATACAGAAGTGAGGAAGTGATCAGGAAGCTTTACTGTGCATACGTCAGGCCACATTTGGAATACTGCATCCAAGCTTGGTCTCCTAGCTATGAAAAAAGATTGTTGGCTTTTAGAGAGAGTACAAAAGAGGGCTACAAAAATGGTTAATGGCATAAGCAACCTGGCATATGAGGAAAGATTGAAGAAATTGAATATGTTTTCACTTAGATATAGAAGGCTGAGAGGAGATCTCATCGAGGTCTTTAAATTTGTCAATGGTCTGGAGAGGGGATACCTTGGGGAAATGTTTGAATTTAACAGAAATGATGCAATTAGAGGTCATAAATTCAAAATTAAAATTAACCACAGCAGAACAAGGTTAAGGCAAACTTTCTTCACCAACAGGGTAGTGGAACACTGGAACCAGCTGCCAGAAAACATCGTCAGTAGCAGAACATTGAACATCTTTAAAAACAGCATAGACAATCATTATAAGAATAGAGGGCTTGCTTTTCAGTATTACAGGGAGGGCTGATTGGCAGATTTGGTGGGCAACTGGTTCAGTGTACAGAGTGCAACCAAGAAGGGCCCTTGTGGCTCAGAGTTGCACTGATCTTTTATGTCTTTATGTCTTTATGTCTAGCTAGTCATGGTTGCACATACCATCTATACATGGCTGTAGCCATAGTTTAGAAATTGGGGGAGGGGACAAACCATGGATTTGGACAGCTTGGACAGGATAGAGGAGTAGCCCTGTCTACCCCTCCCCTGCCAAAAAAAAACCTGGACTCCAGCCACTTCGTTTTCAATGTCTGGTTTCCAGATTAACCATTCTTAAAGTGATATTTTTGGGTCGAAAAGTTCTGACAAAACAAAATTGGCAAGTTGCACTCCTTATCCATATGGACCTATGAACATCTTGCTTTATGTTACATGTGCTGGTCAGATTTCACAATCACCATAGAGCAATACTCTTGGTATGTTAAGCTTTGCCCCTTTGTAGTGGGAAAGACAAGAAAATATTGGATGGTAATTTTATTATGGTAAATATAGGCATGCAATAACCTTTTCCATGTTTTCGTCTTTTAGCATGAACTTTGGTGCAATGACAACCAGTGCAGATAAAGGGTGCAGCACTGGGGGCATGTGCCCCCACCCCCAACATGGAAGGTGACGTCCCCACGGCCGGGAAAAGGTGCCCCTCTAAGAAGACTCCAGTGTACCTGCTCGCATTTTTCAGCCAGAGGCGCCCTCCAGGTGAATTCGCAGCGGCGCCGCTCCAAATAAGTAGCGTCCCTCCAGACAAGAGCCCCCATGACAATTCCTGTATCCACCACTGATTACAGCATTGCTCTCTCGCGGTTGTGAACTCCGGCTGTGTATAACATCGTGCACCTTCACGTGTGGCTTCTCTAGGAATTTTAACAACTTCCATTGAACCAACAAGAGGACAGCAGACAACTGGAAATAGTTATATATTTGATATGTCTGGAACATCAATGTGGCAGTGTAAATTAAAAACCAGCGACTAGAGCGCCGTCCAAACAGGTTTTGAGGGATTCCTTGGGGAGCTCCTAGTCGTATAGGATACGAGTACCTGCTATCACAACGACTGCAAACAAAGATATTTGATGCTGCAATTCCTATAACTCTCAATCATGTTGCACACACCGGACCTTCGACACGTTCAAAATTGTATCAACATCGCAACATTCGAATAACGTACCACAAGACACGCCATTGGCATTGGTATCTCATAATATCAAATATGGGTAGCTTTGTGAGAAAACGAAGACACTGGGAGCGACCGAAGAAATTAGTTCTATCTTTGAATTTGAAAATCAATTTGATTTTTGAACAGTGCTAGAGTACGCCACGGCACGTTGAATGACGCCCACTTGATACAAATTCAAGGTATAGGGACGTGGCGCGAGAACTTGGAGCAATTTAAGCTAACATTCAATCTAGTGGTTTAACAATGCTATTCGAGGTTCACCACGGGCTATTGCTTGATACCGGATATAGGTAGGTTAGGTCGAATAAAAATGTGAGGCAACCGAAGAAATATGTTTGAACATTGGCCTTTGAAGTTTGTTCGATATCGTAACACTATTGCACCGCACAATCCACGTCGAATGACATCAATTTCATGGAAATTGAGCCCATAGCGACGAGTCGCAAGGACTTCGAAAAATTCAAACTAGCTGTTGACCTTGATGTTTGACCTTGACACCTCCCACTTTCAGTATGTTGCTTGAGGGTTCACCATGGGCTATCGCTTGCTAGTGGATCTGAGTAGGCCGGGACGAACCCCCCTCCTCTCCCCCAAAAAAATGCGAGGCGACCGAAAATCAGGTTTAATTTTGACCAGTATAGATTCTTTTGAATCATCAACTTTCTGTTCCGCACAAGCGGCGTCAAATGACATCCATTTTCTGCAAATTGAAGCCATAGCGTCGAAACGTGTCGTCATCGAAGAACTCAATCAAACCTTTGATCTTGACATGTCCCGGCTTGAAATGTTTCTTGAGTATTCACCAGTGTCTCTGGCTTGATACTATTTTTTGATAGGCTTGAGCGAAAGCAAAAATAAAATGAGGCGATCAAAGTATCAACTTGACCTTTGCCATCAATAATAATTCGATTGCTTAGCTTCCTGATGCTTCTTAACAAGCCACGTCGAATTACGTCCATTTCATGGAAATTGAAGCGATCGCAACCGAACCTCGCGGTCAGTCGATATCGCTGCAATATCGGCATCTAATAAATTCAGCTTATCTTTGACCCTGAAGTTTGGCCTTGACATGTACTGGTTTGAAATGTTACATGGTGGTTCACCATAGGTTACCGCTCGATTAATTGATTATTTGGGCTTAAGGGCGCGCCGGCTAAGAGGTCATTTGGCGCCCATATATCGCTTGATACCGGATTTGGGCATGTTTGGGTGAAAATAAAAAAATGAGAGGCGACCGAAGGAATCGCTTTGCGTTCGACCTTAACCGTTAAAGTGGTCATGCGAGACTATGTAGTTGCTTCCAGCATGTTCTATGCTAGCAGAACCACTTCTGGTAATCGATTCGAACAATCAAGCCTATCCCTGAATGCCAATGTCAATACAAATATCCCTCTGGCGAACTAGTCACTGAATTCGAATACGGATACGACGTTAACTTGACTATGTCTCCCCCCACCCCGACGAGGCACCACCTTTCCGTGGTGGGGGGATTGAGTGCCCCAAAGACCCAGCGACCATCACACCGGCGAGGGGTGAGACTAAGAGTGCCTTACTCGTCCTTCCATCCATACGCTCCCATTCCAATGCCCATCTCATCCCAACATCCATATCCTTCACCTGGCCCTACAACACCAACTATCCCTACTATGGGCAGGCAAGGCAACTTCCCCGGTCCTGTCGACCAGCTCAGTTTTATCGGGGTAGCCGCGCCCCTTCGGCCCGCTCCCGGGGTTGACGGAGTCCTGGTTATATCTCTGACGTAATATTTGCTGTCATCTGTCCGCCGGTCTAACGTGACATAGTATATATTCTGCGTGGATGTTTAGGTGTGCGACTTTGACGTATGTAACTATGGATTTTAGAACTTTGGAAGGCCTAAGTATGGTATTATCATTTCACTAGTATATCATATAAGTATGGTATGCACTAAATGATCAAATATGGTCCATGCGCCCAAAAACCCAAATAACAACTTGACTATGTGCTTAAGGCTGCTCATGACTACACCCCATGGCCTTGGAGATATCCAAGGACACCTAGAGTAACGTTTGTTCAAGGTATATCGATATATGCGCGGGGGAATGCAACCTAAGACGCATAAAGCCTTGTAATGATGCAAATTTGTTGCCTCGCAAAGGACAATTTTTCAACCAAGCGAAAACAAGTTGGTCATGGTTCATGCTATTCAATGATCGCCTGGAAGCAGAATTTTCTAGCGTTTGCTGATTTACCACTCATTTATTTTGTGCCGAGATATAGCCTGTGAAGCCCGTTGAGAGGGTAGATAGTGTTCTAGTATTTTTGTGTGATCCTCTTGCATATATGTTTTTACTTTATGAATTAGTAATTAAAATATTGCGGCGTTCATACTCAGGTAAGATATGGTAGAAATTGAGGGGACAAATCATCACTTCAGAAATTGGGGGAACATGTCCCTCCAGCCCTCCCAGTGTTGCATCCATGCATTTACCCACTAACTCATCACATAATGGCAGTTCATTGGGAAGCTATTTGCAAAAAGGGGCGGTTAACAGTATGGAGATACCTAGCGACAGTTGTCACATGAACTTATTTGGCCTGCTATCAGCTAGACCTCCTTGTAGAGCATGAAGAAATGCAGCAACTTGAAGCTCCTGTAAGAAGTACGGGGGAGTTAGCATGACACAGAGAACAGGAGACGGTGCACTGATACCCTACTGATTGATACAAAATGGCAGCTGTGTGCTTGCTATTGTGCATGTGAAATCACAAACCATCCAGTAATTACCACTTGGATGAAATGGATACATATTGGGTATATTTTGACAGGACTGACGACTGTGCAGATACAGTCATCTTGTTTCGTAGTGTTGCTTTGAACGTTGTAACTACTGCTATAGGCGATTATCGCTGTGCGGTATGGGGACGAGTAGGCTAGGGGTAAGTGTCCCAGCTCACAATCAAAAGATTGTGGGTTCGAGTCTCACCTGTCGCTACTCTTCGCCCGCGACCAGTTGGCGTGACAGATAGGCGACGCTACATGGCTCAACGGTCGATGTGTAGAAAAACCAATAACCATCATTTCGATGCATTGCTAGCAAGCATGTCTTCTAATATTTCATTGGATGTGTATGTGCACTAAAAAGCTGTATGACATTCCTGTTCTTTCAGGAGTCACGTATAGAGCGAATCTGGGGCAGCTGCTGCAATGGCGGAGGCTTCGGTAGCCAGCTCTGGCACAAGATATTACTGCCACGTCTGCAATGAAGACATCAACCCAGTCCTTCCAGTTAGTGGCGACCCAAATGTCTGTCTGCAAATCGTGCCACCCACTTTTAAACATGCTATGTTGAGTGTGATACTTCGCGACAATGATGAGTTGCTTATAAGGCCATTCCCAAATACTGCTATGTTCAAATGTGTTTGCTAATTTACAGGGCTGAGAAAGTCATATAGGCTAGTGTACCCAATGTCAGTTGCAAATACTGGTTTTGACCAACTTAAAATAGTGAAAGCTGTTCAAAACTACAAAACGTGACTTGCTGGATAAAGCTTCTCTGGGTCATGATTTTTATGGCGAAGAATATATGGGCATAGGTCATGTTTACGGATTCCTGCCGCTGCATTTTCTACGAGTCACTAGTTTCTAGTAGCTTAATGCTGAAGTTACAAATTCAGTGCTCAGTTATGCTCTATTATAAAGCTCTTAAGCTTGACCGAATTCAACACCACAAACGTCTGTGAATACGTTGGTCCTCAAACCTAGCCAGTGCAGACCATACCAAGGTGACAACAGTAAAACCAAAAATCGCCAGGACTATCATATATCACTTTTGTGTGAATTTTTCCCTGCAAAGTAAACTTACCTGTGCATTGCGAACGGGTATCACGCGTTGATTTTCAAGCTGGAGGAGAACCGTGTAAGTGGATGAAAATTGATGCCGTGTCCGATGGCGTTGTCGGGAGGCCGGAGAGGTTACGTTGTGTCCGGACTGTCAACAGGAGTTCACGTGTCCCACGTGTCGGGATGGCTTTATCGAGACCCGCGCACTGGACTGCCCTATGGAGGAAGAACCCGAGGACGAGCTGCCCGCTGGCTTGGACGAAACTGGCTTCCACGCGCTGGCACAGGTTAGGACTGCGTGGCGCCGGCAGGGTCACGACTGGCTAGGTCACGACTGGCCAAGTCACGACTAGCCAGGTCACGACTGGCCAGGTCACGACTGGGCAGGTCACGACTGACCAGGTCACAACTTGCCAGGTCACGACAGGCCCGGTCACAACTGGCCAGGTCACAACTGGCCAGGTCACGACTGACGAGGTCACGACTGGCCCGGTCACGACCGGCCAGGTCACGACAGGCCCGGTCACACTGGCCCGGTGACGACAGGCCACGTCACGAAAGGCCAGGTCACGACTGACCGGGTCACGACAGGTCAGGTCACGACTGGCCAGGTCACGACTGACCGGGTCACGACAGGTCAGGTCACGACTGACCAGGCCACGACAGGTCAGGTCACGACTGGCCAGGTCACGACTGACCGGGTCACGACAGGTCAGGTCACGACTGGCCAGGTCACGACTGACCGGGTCACGACAGGTCAGGTCACGACTGACCGGGTCACGACAGGTCAGGTCACGACTGACCAGGCCACGACTGGCCCGGCCATCACTGGTTCATGCAAGAAAGGCAAATGGGTGTATGCCACATGGGTATTTGTTGATATTCACATTGCATGGAATTTGTATCTCTAGTCTAGACATCTCTAGTCATGCTGGAAAGTACTCAATTTTCAATCGATCAGTTTTATTACACAATTCGACTGGATATTTGAGGTATTCTTAGCATGTCCAACTAACATGGGCATGTGGGATTGTATGAAGTAGTGGCTAATCATTGATAAATCATTAATAGGTATATTTTTTTTGTGCAATGCCTGGCATTTCATGACTGTGTCACGTCTCGAGGTATTTTACGGAATGCCCACGAAATATTGAGAACAAGTTTAATGTGGTGGATATTTCGGAATATCGTAATTAAAGAATATTCAACGTTGAGAAAGAAATAATTCCCAAAAATGCTGCAAAACAGCACATGCAAAGTAGGTGCATGCAGTGCCTCTGAGGTGTAGGTGCTTGCATATGATTCCGATAAACATGCATGCCCTGTTATTATGTAACAGGCTTCGATTCTGTCCTTGCACGTCCTTCGCCGATGCAGGGATTGGGGTCATGAACTCGCCTGGGATTTTATGGGAGAGTGGAAAACAAAATAAGTGCAATGCGCTGAACATTTTCAAAATTTACAATATATTCACAAGGTATTGCGAAGTAATCAATTAGCATAGGCTTCTGTTATGCGGCCAGAGACTGCGGTGCCTACATTCCATCTTGTTGCAACTACCGCAGCACCAACGCTGGCGAAATGTCTGTTGAATCGTTCATGCCAATCAGGCGGTTGAATGGCTGTGCCAGGCTCTTCCATTGTTGACTGGCTGCGGATGATCATGAATTGGCGTAAGTCCTTCTACGGTGTGCGAGTACGAACAGATAAACGTTAAATGACCAAACCTGGTCGATGCGCCCTAAAGCTCAAATAACCAACCAACCAACCGAGAATACCAGCAGTCGGAAGTATTCTGTGCATTCATGATGTTGAGCCTTCCAGAGAGCGCTGTTGTGCTCACGGTAATTCCGCTGGGCTGCTTTACCTCGCGCTGCATCTCTGTGCTCGCGCACCTGTTTCAGTGCTGCCCTTGCTGCATGCACGTCATCATGCTGCAACCAAGGCGGCGACAGGTGCTTCAGTTTAATTTGACGACGGAGCATGTGATGGTCGGTTATTGGCTGACATGCAGCCAGCCATGCGTCCCACTTGTCCGGGGTGGTGGCCGCTTGATAAATGGCGCGCCAGTCGATCAACAGGAGATGTAGGCACGGATCATTTTCATCCAAGTGTCTTGTCGAGCGGGTGGTAATGACGGTGGGCTGAGGGCGACACCAGTCAGCTGTGACCGATGCAGCAATGGCATCGCGGTCGTTAAAATCTGTGTGAATGACTAGCTCCCATGGTCAGGTCAGATCGATTTGTGACGAGATGATAGAGGAGACGGGCTGTCTCCTGCCCGCTGTGGTGGGTGTGTGGCATTGGGTATCAACTGGCTGAGGACCAGATCGCAGAGCGTACGCATATATTCCTGTACACGGTTTGTCTGGCTGTAGCACGTCAAAGTTGGTGTCACCGCGAAGAAAAACGGACTTACCTGGCTTAGGGCGTGTGCCACCGGCTCATGTAGTTCCCCATTGGTAGGTGCCACTGCAGTATTTTGGGAACGCTAGACAACTCCAGTGACAACTGATTTTATATCGGTCAGAGTGATGCACAATGACTCGGGAGGTGAGTTCGGGGTTGAGCGACCTGGTTCGTATCGGTTGTTGAGAATGATGATATTGAATAATTGTCAAAATTGCTTGTTTTATATTTTGTCGTTCGCTAAGATGATATAAATTCTCGATCGAATATTTGATTCTTTGGTGTATATTCGAAGGTTTAGTTGCAACGTCGCCACGTGTTTCAGTTATATTTTAACACCATTCCCTCAATTTTTAGCACAGTCGGGCAATTAGAGCCCCGAAGTATATCAAAGTTACAGATATAATACACCTTTCTTCATTCTCAACAAATGCAAAATCAGGCCGAGAGCAGGCCAATGCACAGGGTTAAGTTATGACACAAATAAAACCATATTGGTTGATAAACGAAACCTTGTATCGTAGTGCGGAGCTACTATAACCTGACTTCGCGTCTCGGCATCACAGGCACAGCGATTGTTTAAGGATTAACTAATTTGCCGGAATTGCGTGAAGTTGCTGGTCATTTAATCACGTAACTGTTTTCAGCAAACGCGTGCGTCATATACAGACAAAACTATAGATCATATATAGATCGTGTTTCGAAGGCACCGTGGTGTAGTTGAAGGCTGTTTTCCTAGTACCGAATATTTAGTGTATTGGAGGTATATTGGACCGAATACCGAATATATTCCTACTACCGAATATAGTATTGTAAGTGTCTGTGTGTCCCCTTCCCTGTAATAGTTCGTGATATTTTCCTATAATATTTTTGGGTCACCTAACCGGGAATTGTGTAGTTTTGTTCATACCAACGCACAGGCATATATACGGCGGAGGTTTCATTTTTTCGGCACCGGTGCAAGACAGTTCTGTGCACGCACTGTCTCTCCGGTTCCCCGCCGAGGCCTGTGAACACGGTCGGGCTATGGAGATTTGTCGGGCTCGATGCGCAGAGGACCGATTCAGTGATGCGAGGCGAGGCCTTGCCGCCGGACCCGAGGATTTGCCTTGCCGCCGGACCCGAGGATTTGCCTTGCCGCCGGACCCGAGGATTTGTTTATGGATAGCCCATGAGCCGGACGCTGCGGGCGCTGGTCGGCCAGCGCGAGTCCAGCGGCACAGCGAACAGTTCTCCGATACTGCCATCTGATGAGTTAGAGCCAGCTGAAGAAAAGTCAGCTCGGGGTTAAGCGTAAGCCAAGGACGTCCCATACCCGAAGCGGACGCATTAGCCGAGGGTGCCACCAAGGTGGTTTATAGTTCACAAACCGGCATGGGATCGCTAAGGTACATTCTGGTTTTAAGACGTGATATTTGTGCCCAATGGCAGGTAGCGAAAGCGTACAGTAGAATGCGGTGATCGCATGTAGTGACGAAATAACGCATAAAAGGAAGTGCTCAGCTGCAGTTGTGACCTTGGCGATATCGTCAGCATGTGAAAATGTGATAAGACGTTCTGTATGAACTGAAAATTAACAACTTGCCTGGATGATTGCTGTTGGCAAAGCGATCTCAATCATACACGACACTACTTGTAGTCGCGTGACCTCAGCGATCAAATATGGTTATGCAGAGTCGTAACTCGCACGATGATGTAGGCATTGTGTCAAGGATTAGTGTGGTTTCCGAAAACGTTCAAATTAACACTCCGACTACATTCAGCCAGTTTATGGAACAACGAACACAGCATAACTGGCGATCAGCGCAATAAGATCATCAGAGCAATCAGCTATCAATGAGTCGATAAAACAGCTCAACATAAATATATGGATAAACCACCATAGCTATGCGAGCGTGCATCTGCAGTTCATCTTTCTTCGGCGTCATATTGAAAATATGCATTGTTACACTTCGCACACGTGAACACAGCGCGCTGCGCGATAATGCATACGATAATGTTCTGTCGTTCAAACACATCACTGCAGTCACGCCACCCACGAAGTGTCGATCAAAACAAGACCTCGCCTTCAAAAACGCCCGCCTCAACAGCTCGGCAACGTTGTGTGCGGAGACCGAGAATATAGTTCCGCACGTGATTCACGGTTACAAGGACGAATTATGTCGAACATGTCACAAGTGTGTGTATGAAAGCAGCAAAAATTATGGTACAGTCCGGGGGCCTGCATGTGCTGGCAATAACAATTTCACAATCAACGCATCTCCTTGTCGAAATAACAACACGCCCCCCGGTGAAACTTACCCAGAGATGTTACCGTGCACGCATGCACAAATTCAACACTCATGAACCAACCGGGAATCACACTGCAACAATGCTGAAATGTCTGGCCTCTCCGGTCTCTCCGGTCAGATCCCCGCACCCCGTTTCTGGGGGAGGGGTGATAGGAACTCCCCACTTATCTCCAAGCTAAGCGTACACGAAAACGAAAGAGGTGTCATCGGAAAGCGCTCGATGAGTAGGGCCCGACACCACCCCTAAATCCCCCAAAGTGACGTCACTTTGGGGTTTTTCACAGCCTAGGTTTTCACGACTTACATCATGTTTTGGGGTCTGGACAGTCCGTTTTGAGGGAGATTTGAAGAAAAAATTATTCGGAATCAGAAAAGGGCAGCGAACTCGACCAGGACCATAAAATTCTTCCCCACCAAAAAATCATAATTTTATTTTTTATATTTCAAATTGTTTAGTTTTCCAGTTTTCTTTCATTTTCCTTTTCTAATGGGTAGAACGGATCGAAGAAAAACGTCGTTCGAAGTCAACTTGCTGCCAAAAATGTTTACTTTAGACAGAATATTATATTTGAACTCTTATCAGCAAATCTGCAAAACTAATAAGTAATCGAAAACGGAAAAAAAATGAAAAATTCCTCTGGTGCTCTTTGTTGCATCCCTAAATATGAGCAAACGCTGAAAGTTTCATTAAAATATATCCGTTAAAGTGTGGCGACTGGTTCAACATTTTTGGAGGTGACCTCACTTGACCTAGACTAACTCGTTTATCCTCGATTATATGACTTCACAATTTTGACACAACATGCCAAATTGATGTGGGAAAAGGTGTGCCAAATTTCGACGCGCTGTCGCGTGCAGTTCTTTCCCTATCTGCGACAGCCGTATGGGGCGGCTGAAGATCCGCCCCCGAGGACGGCGCGGGTTAGCATGGGTCATGTGGCACAAACACATTTCTTCCCCTCCATATTCTAAAGTATTTGAAATGTTCAAAGTCTCGCTGTCGGTGCACACGTAAGCCCCAATAATCAATCAGTGTCGGAATTCTGTCAAACATTTTTGTGTGTGTGATATTTTGCATGCCCTTAGTGCCATTAGATGGGCGCTACATGACCAATGTAGTCGACGCGCCCTGAAGCCCTAATCACTAACTAACTTAGTGTCATTAGACCAAATGACACTGTGACAATAGCACTGACACTGACACAAACACTGACAATGACGCTCTTACACCTGTGCTGAGACACGGATACTTGACAGCAAATCACGATCTTCCGTCGGTGGTAATCGCCCGTGAAGAGGCCGGTGTAGTAGATTACGTCAGTGGAGGATGTGGCGACACTGCGCGAATGTCGGACACTCTCCACAGGCCAGGGAGTATCAGACATCCGCATCAATGGCGGTAGTGTCTGATCAAGTGAAGTGCTAATGCTGACTCTGTGCTCCAGAATGTCAGCGTGTGGAATGTTGCTGCATGGAAGGCACAGTTTCAGTTCCGTCTTCACCGTCGCTACCCGCTAAACGTGGGATTGTGTTCCACATGCGTAATGCCTGCGTCTCGTAATTTGTGCTAATACCGTGTCCGCTAGGTACGCTTGTGAGTAATTGCAGGCAATTTGTGTGACAGCGTCCATGGTATGCACATTTTACCGCTGATGTGTTGAACCGAGCAGGTCTGAGGCTGCTCTCATGGCGGTATTTGCACACAATTTGTTGGAAAAGGTCCCAGTGCTCAAATGACGAGGCAAACGACATCAGCAGCTGAGCATTTGCTGATTACGAATAGGCAATTTTCATCAAATTCCATTGATCGCTGTTGCTTTTGCTCGATTTTGAAATTGTTTCATTTGAACAAGTGAATGTCAGTAGTCTGACTACGGTTAGCAGCTTGGCATCTATGAACTTTTCGAATTGTGGACAATACAATTAAGTAGGCTGCACTCCTTTGGACCTCTCGCATGGGATGCAATTTTTAGTAAAATTCCGATCGTCTGTGTATTGACATTGCGTCTTACTTTCGCCCGCACATACGCGTGACATTGCCGGCTACGATACTCGGGCTGATAATGACTGCCCAGGAACCAATCTATAGAGATCATGCTCAATCAAATGCTTGGTGCACGATAAAACTCCGAGTTAATTTATGTTGATCCTCCGGTTTGGTCATGTCAGTCTAGTCCTCCATGATAAGTCTTAAAAATATTCCATCTCAGAGCGTTACAATGTACGTTTTCACTTAGTTTGTACCGAGTTTTCGATATCTAGCCATTTTTCGAGGTCTCGTAGTATGTGGGAAGGGTTATACTTCCTGAAAATGTACCTTGAACATGAACTGTATGGCCGGCTGAATCCCGGCTTGTCAGAATGCCAGTGGCGTGCGGAGAAGCGGCTGGAACGGCCTTTGCGTTTGCCCAGCGCGCCGTCTCCGGCATTGCGACCCGTGATATTTGTCAAAGGCCGAGCCATGACTGGGTATCACAAACTAGGTCCAAGTAAAGAGCAACATATGCACATTCTGGAGCTCATCACCGGCTACGATGTCCTGATGGTCATCATGGGCATTATGTAAGCATACTGAATGCGATTAACTATGACTTGACGTACATCAGATATTTAATCGAACATCGTCTTCCTTGACTGCGTGCCTGACAGGGAACTAGCAGCCGACTTACCGCTACAGGCGAGTTCACACACATGCTCGGCCGAAAGCAAAACGTTAATTACCGACACATGGAAGACCGTGGTGTTATGAATTATCGCCTACACGGCAGTGGGTCCAAAGTAGTGCAACTTACCGGAGTGTTATTCCCTAAAATTTTAGGTGTTAATTGATATTTAGAAAGCCTTTCAAGAATAGTTTCCTACTTTGGACACATGCCATTAAAATGAGCTTGCATACCATGCGGAGACGTGGCCTGACAAGACCGCTGACAGACAATTCGCTGCGATTTGATTCGACCTTCGTATATCATGCTCGATGTGACTTCTCATTACCTATCCTAAGCTACGATCCGGCACCACCGTATTCCGTTCGACTCGTCATGACGTGATGTGACCTAACCCGCTCCGTCGCCTGTGTGATTATCTTCTCAGATGCTGAACTTCGGCCGGTCGGTGCCGTCGCTGGGCCTGTCCGGCTCGGGTCCCAGCCGACCCCGTACGCACGGCTACAGCACGCGCTCAAACACACACAGGTCGGTGACATGGCGACCTGTGACCTGGTCAGAACTTCTGGTCACACAGGTCAGCCACCCAGTATGGCTTGGGCAGTTCACGACCCTTCTGTCCTTATGTGACCCCTGAAGTGCGTGTTAGCCGGTCTCCAGTGCCCCAGGGCGACACAGTTCAGGATGGCGGGTTTTGTTGCCCAGTCTTCCGTGTCTCGGGGAGGCGCAGTGGAGGATGGCCGGCTCATGCTTCCCGGCCTCCCGTGCCCCGAGCTGGCACAGTTGATGATGGCGGATGTGTCCTACCACCTACCTAGCATGACCTACCCGACCTCCCAATCGTCAGCGAAACCCGACGCCTGTGGTCAGCAGGTCTGTGTCCTAACCTGATGCCTGTGACCAGCAGGTCTGTGTCCTGGTCTGACTCCTGTGGTCAGCAGGTCTGTGTCCTGATCAGACACCTGTGGCCAGCAGGTCTGTGCACTGACCTAATACCTGTGGTCAGCAGATCTGTGTCCTGACTTTACGCCTGTGTCAGCAGGTCTGGGTCATGACTTTAAGCCTGTGTCATCGGACTGTGTCCAGATCAGATGCCTGTGGTCAGCGGGTCCGTCAGCTGACCTCTATTACCAGCAGGACTCTTTAACAAAAGGACAGGACACCTGTCGTCAACAGGAATCATCCAGCCTGATCCGTTTCGTAGGTAGATCTTTGACTTGACCGGGTATACGTAGTCGACAGACTTATGTCCCAGCGCAATCCATGTCATGAAGAATCTTGTGCGCTGACCTCACCCGTTTGACTGATCTGGCCTGCCTTCTGCCGCCGACACTGTGATGACCCTGGCGTGTAGCCTGACCCGCCCTGATCTGACCGGCAGGGCGGCAGCCCAGTCGCTGGGTGACCAGCACGGTATCCTGGGCGAGATTCTCGACAGCTTACTGGCGACATTCCCCAACGTGCGCGTCAACGTGGACGCCGGCACCCAGGGCCCCATGTGAGTCGGTCCTGACCGGGCTCAGATGTACAGACGCACGTTGATGAGTAGTTCCCGGGCCGATCTCTCAGAATATTGTGTCGCTCCTTCATGCGAGAGTAGCCGTAAGTGCTTTCAGATAGATTGGTCTTATGTTTCAACTGTAGTAAGCATGGTTTAACAACTTGGTCGCTGTGTGGCTCTGGAAGCCGATGTGCCGTAAGTCCCAAATATCTGACCATAATTTTTCGGCTAGATATTAGCTGTCGGGACCGGGACTGCCGTTGTGCTTCACTGGAAATTCTACACGAACATGGTAGTAACATGATGCCGCTGCTGTCAAGATGTGGTCGCCGGTTTGCCCGCATGTAATTCGGGCTCGTTCGGTATTCATATTCAATATTGCACGTATGTGCAGCAGGCGTCCGTCTTAGTTATCTCGGTTTGTTCTACGCGAGCCTTTCTTGTAAGAACTGTTTTTAAGACCATCCTACGCGAGCTTTTCGTATAATGATGGTGTATTGATGGTGTACAGCGCGAGCCATTCTTATGCGGATAGTATATTGAGACTGTATCGCGCCAACGTATTTCGGTGAGTGCGATTTGCGGACTTTGATTTCCTCGCACACCGGAGCGGTGAGATGAATCACAGGTCAGTTCAATTTTGTCGACTCGGATTACCAAAGCCGCACAATTCCCTTTTTGTAAAATTTTCACTTGAATACTTTGTTGCTTAATCGTGGTTGATGCCATATTTCTTCCCTGATCTGTGCTGTTCCGCTTATTTAAGATCACATATTCCAGAAAAGAAGTTCTGCACATATTCAACTGGATAAATTTAACACTTATTCCAAGCTTACTGTTGCCGTGTTTCTCCAGCACATGACAGGATCCGAGTTATTTAGTGCACTGTGGTGGCATCGATGGCACCTGATGTGACTGTGTACCGTGTGACATGCCATTTAGCTGGTCCGTTCGTTTAGTCCATCCAAAGAACGCAGCTCGCCCTGTGTCGCTGCGTGGCGCCGTACCCGTTGGATATTGTCCCACCGACGCTCCGTCTTGCTAACAGTGCAGCTCTCTCCATGCTATTCTTCTGATGGCACACCTTTAGTGTGCACTTCTCTGGCGCATGCTTTTTTCGATGGTGTGTCTGTGTAACGATGGCCTCCGGTGGATCCCCAGCGGTTCGCTCCCTTCTGGCGATGTCCTCTGACGGTGTGTGTGTGCGTGCGTGTGTGCTGATGCAGTCGGGTGCGACTCCACGCCAACCCTGGCGACTACGCCTGGGGCAACACCGAGCTGGACCGCATCATCACCCACCTGCTGAACCAGCTGGACGCCAGCGGGCCGCCGCCACTCGAAGCCGACCTCATCCGCCGGCTACCGCGAGTGCCCGTCACACAGGCGAACGTCGGTCAGTGTCGCTCGACTACCGCGAGTGCCCGTCACACAGGCGAACGTCGGTCAGTGTCGCCCGACTACCGCGCGTGCCCGTAACACAGGGGAACGTCGGTCAGTGTCGCCCGGCTACCGCGCGTGCCGGTAACACAGGCGAACGTCGGTCAGTGTCGCCCGGCTACCGCGCGTGCCCGTAATACAGGCGAACGTCGGTCAGTGTCGCCCGGCTACCGCGCGTGCCGGTAACACAGGCGAACGTCGGTCAGTGTCGCCCGACTACCGCGCGTGCCCGTAACACAGGCGAACGTCGGTCAGTGTCGCCCGACTACCGCGCGTGCCGGTAACACAGGCGAACGTCGGTCAGTGTCGCCCGGCTACCGCGCGTGCCGGTAACACAGGCGAACGTCGGTCGGTGCCGGGCACTGGCATTGCTGCACTGACTTCCTGACGAAAGTTTTGTATTTCGGCTTCCGGTATCAGCTTTAAAAATTTTGTGAAAATCCAAATGAACTCTGAAGTGCAAGTGGCATAGAGCGAAGCCATTTAGTACAAAAAACGGTGTTTGTCATTTTGTGTCTTGTTGGTGGGAAAGAAATATGTTCAATTCTCATTTAGGGAAATGGAAAAGGTGGATCCTTGCTCGGGGTTTCAAATGAAGAACTCTGCTGTTTTTCTGATCCTTGTCAATTCAGTGATGAGCTCTGTCATTTAGCAGCTTTTGATGAGTGTTGTGGCAAAATATGTCCGTGTCGGTCAGTGGTTCGTGCCATTGTCGGTTCCTTCTGCCAATGTTGAGTCGTCTGGGCCAGTAGGCCCTGGCAATGTCGGTCAGCGGGTCTTGTCGTCGGTGTCCTTTGGGTCAGTAGGTCCTGTCATTGGCGGTTTCCTGTCGATCAGTTAAGTGTCGGTGTGTTCGAGGACGTTCTTATGCATTGCTTGAAAATAGGTTATCCCAGGATTTTTTTAGCATCCAGCACATTATCCTTACTGGAAAATATGATTTGTTTTCTCATTTGGAGGTTGAATGCTTTTCAAACGAACTGCCTTGTAAGAAAGAAAGTGATCAGTATTCACTGGAAAATGCGATGCTATTATAATTTCATAGGTTTTGTGGAGGATATCCCGTATTCGATCATCAAAACAGTTTCCCACCACAACCAGGATAGCATGGTACACTTCCAACTCTGCTCTGACGTGAGCGCCCCTTCCCGCCTCAGATGCTAGCCTGCAGCGCATGGTGTGCTCGGGGACGCTCTGATGTTAGTCCGCTCTCTTCCTCAGATGCCAGCCTGCAGTGTATGGTGTGTTTCGAGGACTACGCGCTGAGGGAGTCGGTGCGGCAGCTGCCGTGTCAGCACCTCTACCACAGCGACTGCATCGTGCCCTGGCTGCAGCTGGTGAGATCAGCTGCTGTCAGCCGGCTATACCGAGACTGTCGCAGAGGAGGCTGTGTGAGACTGAGATACCGCGACTCTCCGAGACTGCTGACATGCTGACTGGAAACTGTAGCTATGTGAGACCCAGGTATTGCGACTATCGGAGACTGACTCTCCGAGGCTGCTGACTTGCCGACTAGGGACTGTGGGTCCGTGTGACTGAGACGCCGCTACCCTCCGAAACTGACGGTTCGGGACCGTCTATCTGAAACTGAGATACTGTGGCTCCCTGAGACTGACGCTGATATTGACAAATGTGGACTGTCTATGTGAGACAGATACTGTAGCTCCATGAGACTGACTCTGTGAGACTGACGAATGTGGACTGTCTATGTGAGACAGATACTGTAGCTCTCTGGCTCTCTGAGACAGACTTTTCGGGGCTGCTGACTTGCTGACTATGGACTGTGGGTATGTGATACGGAGATACTGTAACCGTCCGAGACTGTGGACTGTGGCAATGTGCATGGTCGATGTAGTCGATGTGCCCTTAAACTCCAATAACCAACCAACCTGTGGCTATGTGATACGGATATACTGTGGACTGTGGCTATGTGATACGGAGATAATGTGACCATCCGAGATAGGGGACTGTGGCCATGTGCGACGGAGGTATTGTGACCCCCCCCCCTCTCCCGAGACTGGGGTCCGGCTGCGTGAGCCTGACTATCTGATACTGTGACTGTATATGACCATAGCTTTTGGAAATGGTGACTCTATGGCTGTGACTTAGCATTAAAACAATTATTTGTTTTATGTGCAATGTCGAATACGATGTAGAGGGGTGTAGAAATTCGCAATGGAACTTATGCGAGTATACTTTAATGTCGATAAGTTCCACCGAGCTGCCTAAGCAATAGGGAGCTCAGAACGGCGCCTGTACCTTTGCGTTATTGCTTCGGGTTGGTTGAGGTACCTGCGCGTCGACAGTTGCATGACAATTGTAATATATATATATATATATATATATATATATATATATATATATATATATATATATATATATATACACAAAAAAAAAAAAAACTAAAACCTTTTATATATATATATATATATATATATGCATATATGTACATTATATATACGTATGTACATTTATATATATTTACATATATAAATATATGCATATATATATATATATATATATATATATATATATATATATATATATATATATATTACCTGGAAAAGTATTGATACGTGCGGTAATTAACATCGGTAATACTGAGCATGTGTATGATGCGTGAAACATGGAATTGCTTACGAAAAACGAGGCACGAAGACTACATAGACATACATCCATAATGTTAGCCTTTTTGGGAAGGATGTCGATTCGGTGTTCAGTAAGTGGCATGCGCCACCAATTTTCGAGAATAATGTATAGCTGTTGTGACTGTCCTGTAGGCAAGTTCGTTTCCCCTGGCAGTGATTGTCTAGGTTTTGTCTCGCTCCGCAGCAATTGGCTTGCAAATCCAATAGCCGTTACTTGTCCTTGTATTGACTGGGCGGACGATCAGCAAAACGGCAAAAGCTTGTGTAACAGTTTCGACAGAAATCAGCGGGCAGACACCTGCACGCGTCCTTAAGCAGTTCGTGCTCTGACAGTTCCGTCAACGACTCAAAATTTATCACGGTACTTCAGGGTTAAAATATTGGTTTTTCGTTAGGTGTGAGATGTCGAAATGGCACAGAAGGATGTCGAAATTTGCCATGGAATTAGTGTGAACTAAAGTGCCTTTGATGTTTTTTTTCAGGCTCAAATTTGAGCCAATGGTGTAGGTACTTATGACTGTACATTTGTCATTTGCTTTGATATTCATAATTTAGTAAGAGCTATATTCATGACAGGGAGAAAATTACCTATGCTATAATTTGGTACCATACACAATATCATATAGTTAATCCCTTAACACAAAATTACGTTGCGAAATGTCCGTGTGTCACTATTCCTTATTAGGAGCATTGCCATAATTATAAGCGTGATACTGCTGGAAAGGACACGAAGACCTTATAAGTACGCATCATGGAGCAAGATGTGGATACTTCTTGGAGAAGGATGTCGACTGAGTGTCCAGAAAGTGGTATTTTCCACCCTATTTGACGAATAATTTATCACTGCGGTACTTTGACCGTTCACCGTTCAACCGGGTGGTCCGCTCACCTCTTGCGCTTGGCTACATCTTACCAGCGCCGCTCAGTCGCCTCTGAGGCGAGCCGCGCGCGCGAGACGGCATCAATCGTCCATGGGACGGGGACCCATCGGGCAAACGTCCTGGCCTGTCATTGGCCGGCATCACCTGTTGCACCACACTACGATAGAAGGGTTCCGGTTGTCGCACTTCAGCACGCTCCACATTTGCTGCGTTGTACCATGCTGACATGGCGCAATTACTCCCCTGCCGCCATGGTCACGATCCCATGATGACACAGCACCCGCCGACCGGCCGTCGCCGCGCCGGCACCGGATCTGACTAAGCATAACATCGGGCGACTGACGCAGATCGAGGCGTCAAATGCCGTTGTTAGCGTGTCGACCGACAGGCAACGGTTTCCGTTCAGAGCGTTCATGAATAAACTCGACGGGTCCGATCGTTCATGACAGGACTCGATGGGTTTGGACACATGGGAGCCAACCTCATTTCGAGAAAGGGGCCCGAAGTTGACTTCATTACGTCTGTTTTTTACGGCTTTACAATCCCTTTGATATTTGAATTGTCTATGACAGGTAGGAATTTGATGATTATCAGAGCCGGAAAACAGACTGTTTATGTGTGATTGACACCCAGAAGAGAATCCTCTCCAGACAAATAATCCCTTTTTTCTAATTTTGAGGCTGAATGGTGCTGTTTAACACTGGACTGCTCTGTAGCAAAGTGCCCAATATTAATTGGAAAGTGCAAACTGAGGTTCTGTTGTCACAGGCTTGAGAACAAATGCCTCTTCCATGTTCCATTAGCTGATTACTTTCTCTCCACATCCAAGATTATCAAGTACAAATCCAACTCTGACAATTGTACTCGGGCTTTGACTGCGCATCAAAGACTGAGACTGTGGTACTGTGCTATGAGGCCCATGCGGTCGACGCACCACTAAACTACCATGCTGTGGTACTGTGACTATCCGACAATGTGCCTACCGACACCAGCTGTGGCTGTTGCGACTGTTTGGGACCGTGGCGGCGCTGTTTAGCCAACCGTGACTGCCATGACTGTTATCCTGCCATGACATACCACACTATGGCATATGCCTGCACCTCGTGATGTGCGGACCATGTATTATGACATCATCCGTCATCTTGCAGCTTCACCCGAAACTGGTTCATCTCTTATAGGGAATTTTAAACGGCCTTTGAGATTGTCTAAATGTCATGACGTACACAGGTTAATATTTGATGTCTTGTGTCTTACTAGCCATTTAATATGGGTGTGTCAGCCAAGGGTGTGCGCTCCTTTAACTGGGCTCGCCCTTCAACATGTGTGTTCAGCATTGTTTCCTATGACTATACATTGATGTATTGCTCCAGTTCTGAGGTTCGCATACCGGTATGATTTTGTGTGTGTCCGTACAGGTACCACCCTCCTGCACTGTCCAGGTGAACTGGTGCGTGCTTACACCAGCTGCAGCCAGGTGCTTCGCTTCTGTTTGGTGTGTACCTTAGTAACTCGTTCCGTGTGCCTGTCTGGTTAGTGTCACCGGTCCGTGTGCTTGTCTGGTTAGTGTCACCGGTCCTTGTGCCTGTCTGGTTCAGTGTGCACCGGTCCTTGTGCCTGTCTGGTTCAGTGTGCACCGGCCCTTGTGCCTGTCTGGTTAGTGTCACCGGTCCTTGTGCCTGTCTGGTTCAGTGTGCACCGGTCCGTGTGCCTATCTGGTTTAGTGTGTACTGATCATTGTACCAATCTGACTCAGTGTGCATCTGCATCTGTTTCAGCACAGCCTCCGCTCCGTCTGCCCGAGTAGTGTGTTCCCGCCTTGTTGGATGTGTACCGGTACCTGTGTGTGTGTGCGTGTCAGTGTGCAGCGGCATCTGTTCCAGCACGGCACGTGCCCCGTCTGCCGGAGTAGTGTGTTCCCGCCTTGTTGGATGTGTACCGGTACCTGTGTGTGTGCGTGTCAGTGTGCAGCGGCATCTGTTTCAGCACGGCACGTGCCCCGTCTGCCGAAGTAGTGTGTTCCCGCCTTGTTGGATGTGTACCGGTACCTGTGTGTGTGTGCGTGTCAGTGTGCAGCGGCATCTGTTTCAGCACGGCACGTGCCCCGTCTGCCGAAGTAGTGTGTTCCCGCCTTGTTGGATGTGTACCGGTACCTGTGTGTGTGTGCGTGTCAGTGTGCAGCGGCATCTGTTTCAGCACGGCACGTGCCCCGTCTGCCGGAGTAGTGTGTTCCCGCCTTGTTGGATGTGTACCGGTACCTGTGTGTGTGTGCGTGTCAGTGTGCAGCGGCATCTGTTTCAGCACGGCACGTGCCCCGTCTGCCGGAGTAGTGTGTTCCCGCCTTGTTGGATGTGTACCGGTACCTGTGTGTGTGCTGTTTTCAGTGTGCAGCGGCATCTGTTTCAGCACGGCACGTGCCCCGTCTGCCGGAGTAGTGTGTTCCCGCCTTGTTGGATGTGTACCGGTACCTGTGTGTGTGCGTGTCAGTGTGCAGCGGCATCTGTTTCAGCACGGCACGTGCCCCGTCTGCCGGAGTAGTGTGTTCCCGCCTTGTTGGATGTGTACCGGTACCTGTGTGTGTGCGTGTCAGTGTGCAGCGGCATCTGTTTCAGCACGGCACGTGCCCCGTCTGCCGGAGTAGTGTGTTCCCGCCTTGTTGGATGTGTACCGGTACCTGTGTGTGTGCGTGTCAGTGTGCAGCGGCATCTGTTTCAGCATGGCACGTGCCCCGTCTGCCGGAGTAGTGTGGACCCGTCAAAAGCCGCCGACTCGACGTCGGGCCCCGGTCAGATCAACTAACCGGTGAGATGATCCGCCGGCCGTGCATCACGGCTGAACGGCGCTGGGCTGGTCAGCTAGTTAGGGGCCAGGAGATGGAGCAGGTGAGACGAGGGTACTTTGTGAAATGCTGGATGCACAGTATCGGAAACTGTGGCGACGAAGGATTATGTTATTCCTTGAAAGCTATCCAGAACGAGTCCCTTTGTAATGGGGCAGTTTAGCTATGGTGTTCAAACTATTGTGCATTTGAATATAGAAGCATCAAGTTTGGCACAGAGATAGCATAACGTGGTATGAACAGATTTTGATATTGAGCATCGCGCGAGCGTCGCCTGGCGGCCATGGCGGCCGTTTTCCAAAATTTCGGTCTCGGTTGCCACTGGACACCCATCTCTGGAAAAATGCTGTATTCTGAATTACTGGGCCATTGAAAGTTCTGTTGAACCTGTAATGTTGTGAATACCTACATGACATGGTATTTATCTACTACAGAAGCACTAATGATGTTCCTGTCGAAACATTAACATGCATGTGAAACAATCACCGATTTCGAATACTTTATCACGGGGTAATATGTCAGCTCTCTATGGTAATATTTATGACTCGTAACACCTTTCTAATATCCGTGCAAACGGGGAAGAGTGCATTCACTCGTCTTTTCAAGTACGTGAGGATCGACATATATTTTCAAAATGCCAGACAAATTGTACAAATATGATTATCTTTCTAGACAAAAAAAGTAATTAATTAATTTTACTCTATTAAGAATTCACTACCTATCAGATTGGATTGTTTTGATCAGACAGTTCTTAATTCATACAATCAAGCATGATCTGAAGGATAAACTATGTAGCTATGCTAGGCAATCAGCTATCTGGCTACCACATAAATCTGAGCAACGTAACTACACGAGATATGCTGAAAGCAAAACAAGCAGCATGCGAGCTCTTGTGTATGTTAGGTATATAGCAGCTGGTATACGTTTGCATTTGAGGTATGAATGTTGTATAAAATCCATACTAGTCAGTGACTTTTAATATTACTTTTAGTTCATTCGCGTTAGGTAATTTGTTTATGCTAAGTTCTGTGTGTTATTTACAAAGCGCTAAGTTCCGCAATAGCTAAGTACTTTCTAGCTAAGTGCGTAAGTAAATAGTAAGTAAGCCATGTAAGTAAGCAACAACTAAGTAACTAAATTCGCGTAGCTAAGTTCAGGGGACGAGTAGTCTCGGGGTAAGTTGCCCGTCTCACAATATAAAAATTATGGGTTTGAGTGTCACCTGTCGCTACTCTTCGCCCGCGACCAATCGGCGTGAGAGACTGGCGACGCTGCATGATTCAACGGCCGACTTGTCGTAAAACTAATAACCACCACCATCACATTAAGTGCCGCAAGCCTACGCTCACTTGCGTAGACTATATCAGCGGGTAAATGCTGGCAAGTAGGCAGAACATGTCACACTGTCAGACTCTCAAAGCAGCGTGAACAGCGAGGTTTTTTCCCTGCGCGGAAGTTCGTGATGTATAGCATAGTTGTGACCGATACGCAGTCTACACAGGGTCACCTCGTTCCTCCTGGGGCTGCGATAGCACGATGACCAATCTCCAAGGCGAGCTTAATTTCATGCAACTTGTTATTGGTCCCTGCATCTCAGCTGGTTTGCCGCTTGGCCATACGTGATGACACCTTCGACATGTGGTCTCCCGCTGTAAGTGGGAAAACTCGTGTTCGTGTGCTCTGGGCCGCTCATTTTGCTGCGGAGTCTGCACGTTCATTTCCGGATAACCCGGTATGGCTCTAGGTCCAGCGCAAATGCTCGGTCTTCCCACGTCAATCCACGAGCGGCGCTGGCCCGAGACCATGATCCATAAGTCAGTTGCGGGAGACTGTGCACTGTGCAGACGATCTCAAGTGATTTTAACAGGGCGCTGAACTCGGCAAGTAGCTGGTTGGCGTTCGTGTGCTGCTGCCGTGTGATGATCGTGGGAGTGTCTTTCCTTCTATCTACATAGGACACCTTTGGGTGGGCTTCCTTGCACATCCCCGGACTTGGCAAGAAGAGCTGCCCGGTGTACTTTATGGCTGATATTTCCTTCTTAGCACATGCTAGAGAATGGCGACCAAAGGACGGATGCAGCACCTGGCGATGGCCACACGTCACACACCTCGATTCTCTCCAGCTATATTTGTTGCCCGTGTGTTCTAATTGAGCACATTCTTGATGCTGGGTGGCCTCGATGGTATTGTGTAGTGTGACCATACCACTAACATCAGAAAGAGCGCATGCGATTGGGAACATATATTTATACTTTAACTTGAATGTAGCAAAGATGTATTGTGGCACGTCGGATTAGAAGGTAACTTAGAGTAAAATGATGTTATTCGTTAATTGCATGTCCGTTCCACGTCGCACGTTGATCCTGCTTGTGATGCGGAGAGTTCGCAGAACTGAATATGTGAGTATCATAACGACCAGAAGACTGTATTTTGTAGAACTTCGTGCAAGGTAGCTGATGGTTAAGTTATGTGTATATTTATTTGAAAATGGGTAAGGAAATGTGTTCTTTTAGCACCGTGTGTTCGACATTTGACGAGTTATAGTTTCTAATTTAGCTGTCATTTTTCCATGTACGTCCAATAGATGTGTTATTACCATGCGCAATGTCCTTCTACGTGTGACTAACAGACATGATGGGCATATCTGGCAGACCTGGTTCTCAAAACATTGACCTTCAGAAGAAAGCCGTGTTGCTCGGTGCGTGTCCAGGGAAGGCCATTTTAGAAAATGGTTGCTGCTGCGGTTAGTGGGGAGCTGCGCGATGGCCTAATGTCCAAATCAGTTTTTAAAAAAAACTACATTAGATGTGTGCAAATGTTGTGCTTTCAATATTTGCTCACAACTGGTGAGCTTTCTCTCCACAGTATAGGAAACCAATTTTGGTACTATCGACGATGGCTTCCACGACCCGATATGCGTATGTTCCGCTTGTGCGTATTCATCGTCCGTTGCACCTATGTTCACATGTATGACAACCTGTAACAGCCCATTGCCAGAGCCAATTCCTCCGCATCGTGCCATGTCGTGAGCACGGAGCTGTGATGCTCATATCCCGCACGTCTGTCGCCCACAGCTGCCCACTTACCCGTCGCGGGTCGCCCGCCACCCGACCACGCCGTATCGCGGACTTCAGCTGGCCACGATGACGTCATTATGACGTCACACAGCCCACTGGTAGTCGGCTGTGGATATGGAGGTTGCCGGTCAGCTGCGTCACACCATGTTCCACAGTGCCGATGGCAGTGCGGTGTCGACGAGAGGCGGGCTCACTGGCACCTGTCGGACCGGCGGCAGTGTGAGTTTTGTGACGCACCTCCGGAGAGCGCACCACGGCCTCCGTCAGGACGATTGTCCCGTGCAGGCGCCGGCCTGTTGTGCTGGTGGTGCCGTCTGGCGGCGTGACTCGGGCCGACCACCGCCACGGCACGGACTGGCCGGCGACCGGTCAGCACGTGAGCGCTCAATTGGCTGGTGTCTGGGCGGCCGGGCGGCGACTAGTGTGCTCGGAGAGCATCGGCTGCGGTGGACTGTTGGGGTACGGTAGTCAATTGAAGGGGAAAGCCTAGACGGAGTACGCACGGCCAGCCAGGGTTGGACCCTCGTTACGGGGAGAGGACTATCAAGACGCGAGAGGGCGCCTGTTGTGCTGTGATGACTTGGACCTGGCGACGCCAAGGCCCGCCGCTAGATGCTTAGCGGCGAGTAGCTGTCCGATCCGAGTTTTTTCTGGAGCGACTGCGACGTGCTCTGTTCGGTGCGGAGCACAGTTGGGCTTACAGCATGTTGATAAGCCGGCCGTGTGCGGGGCGTACGCGGCTGTTGGCCGGGCCCTCAGCTGTGGGGGCGGCGGCTGTTGACCAGGCTCTCAGATGTGGGGGACGGCGGCTGTTGACCAGGCCCTCAGCTGTGGGAGGCGGCGGCTGTTGACCAGGTCCTCAGCTGTGGGGGACGGCGGCTGTTGACCAGGCCCTCAGCTGTGGTGGGCGGTGGCTGTTGACTAGGCCCTCAGCTGTAGGGGGGGGCGGCGGCTGTTGACCAGGTCCTCAGCTGTGGGTGGCGGCGGCCGTTGATCAGGCCCTCAGCTGTGGGGGGGGGGCGGCGGCTGTTGACCAGGCCCTCAGCTGTGGGAGGCGGCGGCTGTTGACCAGGCCCTCAGCTGTGGGGGCGGCGGCTGTTGACCAGGCCCTCAGCTGTGTGAGGCGGCGGCTGTTGACCAGGCCCTCATCTGTGGGAGGCGGCGGCTGTTGACCAGGCCCTCAGTTGTGGGAGGCGGCGGCTGTTGACCAGGCCCTCAGCCGTGGGAGGCGGCGGCGGCTGTTGACCAGGCCCTCAGCTGTGGGAGGCGGCGGCTGTTGACCAGGCCCTCAGCTGTGGGGGGCGGCGGCTGTTGACCAGGCCCTCAGCTGTGGGGGGCGGCGGCTGTTGACCAGGCCCTCACAGCTGTGGGAGGCGGCGGCTGTTGACCAGGCCCTCAGTTGTGGGGGGCGGCGGCTGTTGACCAGGCCCTCAGCCGTGGGAGGCGGCGGCGGCTGTTGACCAGGCCCTCAGCTGTGGGAGGCGGCGGCTGTTGACCAGGCCCTCAGCTGTGGGGGGCGGCGGCTGTTGACCAGGCTCTCACAGCTGTGGGGGGCGGCGGCCGTTGATCAGACCCTCAGCTGTGGGGGGCGGCGGCTGTTGACCAGGCCCTCAGCTGTGGGAGGCGGCGGCTGTTGCCGGTCGTCGGCGTGGTTCCCCGACTGGCGTCGGTGTCGGCGGCCAGTGCAGTGGCCTTAGCTGGGAAGGACGGCCGCCCGCTGCGTCTCGGCCACGGCCGGCAGCTACACTCTTGTTTTAGGTCGCAGCGTGTGATGGTCGCGCGATTGGTGTGGTCGGTTGTGTGTCATCTCGACTGTGGCGTGCGTTAAAGACTGTGCGAGGTGATTGTGAGTGAAGACTGGGTGTAGAAATTATGTAGTGTTCTCGGGGAAGACTGTATTGACTGTTTGGGCTGTCTGTAACGATCGTGTGGATTGTGTGTAGTGACTGTGTGGACTTTGTGCAGCGACCGTGTGGACTGTGTAATAACCATGTGGACTGTCGAGCGATAGGTGGACTATGTGAAATGACCTTGTGGGCTGTTTAGCGACGTGTGGACTGTGTGTAATGACCATGTGGATTGTGGGTAATGACCGTGCGGACTGTATGTAATGACCGTGTGGATTTTCTGTAGCGACGTGTGAACTGTGTGTAATGACTGTGTGGATTGTGTGCAATGACAATGTGGACTGTTCGTAGATTGTAACGGTGTGGACTGTTCGTAGCGAACTGTATGCAATTACCACGTGCTAAGACAGTGTGCGATGCTTGTGAGTGAAGACCGTATGTGAACGCTTTATGTGAAGACTGTATATCTGCCGGTGAGGACTGTAATAACCGTGTGATATGTGTGTAATTGCTGTATGCTAAGCGGTGTATGAAGATCGTGTGTGAACAGTGATAAATTATTCGTAAAATAGGATGGAATATATCACTCCCTCAACACTCAATTGACATCTCTCCAAGAAGTATCGACATCCTGCTCATTCGTGCGTCCTTATGAATTATTCGTGGCTCCTTTCCAATATGATCCCGTTGATAGGTGGCATGTGCATGCTCTCGATAAGGAATGGTGATACACGAACATTTCGAAACGCAATTTTAAGTAAATAGATGATCTAAAATGTGATATAGCATACAATATCAGTTTACAGCATAGGCATTAATTCATCTATCCTGAATATAGATCTTCCTAGATGATAAACATCAAAACGAATGATGTAGGTGCAGTTATAAGTACATACACCATATGTTGAAATTTGAGTCCGGAAGGCATCAGAATCAATTTAAATGACACTAATTCCATAGCAAATGTATGCTGTGTCTTTTCGACATCTCACACCTAAGGAAAAGCCACCATTTTAGCCCTGCGTGTGAAGGCCGTGTGCAGCGACCGTGTGAAGACTAGTGCCTGACGATGAGGATTGTGTGAATTGTCTGTAATGTCCACGTGTGAACACTGCATGCGACTGCGTGTCGTGACCAAGTGTGATAACTGTGCTCCGCCAATGCGTCTGTTGGTATCGAATAGTGATCATCCAGGACGCGGTGTGTTCTCGTTGGAAGTCTTGGGTAAAACAACATGGCGTATGCTAAGGAAGGAAATTCCGTCTCGATTTATATTTACTTATGTTTCCGTTTTATCTTGGTAATGTACAGAGTGTCATCCATGCTACATAAGATGCATGACATTAAATACAACTGGTGGATATGTATTGTTCGAGCTTTCTGAACTTCGATTTGATTAATTGATTCGCCTGTTTTGATATTTTCATTCAATCTTGAATAGCAGTCGTAGTGCTTTACTTGTGTATCACCCCTGTTCAAAGTTTTGACCACGGGTGACACATGACGTTCAGCCTTCACATCGCACTCCGGGAAACATACCAGTGCAGTCAAAGGTCAGCCATAAAGGCCAAATAACCTCCCACTCCGGAGCAGCCTGTGGGTCCACTCTTGCCTTCGAGTCGGGTGTTGGGAGGATGCACTACTCGTGCTCACACGAAGTGACTGAAGGGGTCGTCACAAAGGGTCGGCTTGGCTGTCAATGTGACGGATCACCGGACCATGCTGGTACCCGGGTGGCTGCAGACTGTGTCCCGGCCCAGACCGGGATAGTCGTCGCAGGACACCCCCCCCCCCCCCTCACCCCACTCACCTCCATCCTAGCGCCCCGTCGCCCCGCCGGCAGAACGAAAGGTGGCTCGGTTCGGCTTGCCCGACCATCGCTGTCACCCCGGGCCGACGTGGACACCGTCGCCGCCTAATCGGCACCACGCACGATCCGCCGTCGGCTGGCGGCTGGATCTTGATAGCGCGCGCTACGAGCGAGGTGTGGCAATTGACTGGCGGGAATCAGCCGGTCACGAGGCGAGCTGCGGCGCTGCGGTGCAGTGGCGGACGATTTAATCGATTGACGCAATTTCAATCGCAAGAACCGCCGGCGTGAGTAGAGACGTAGGCATGAGGTGCGTGGTCTCTGCGCGGCCTATCGACATGGGTATTATGAAGTGCATGACCACCCTGCACCATTCTTGTCCACTGTCCGCCTGGTTATTTCTCTTCATCATCTGGGGGAAAGCTAAAACGACAGCCAGAGATTGAACAGTATCACGAGTGCCACTTCGCAATAACAATTAATTGACAACTTTTCCCGATTTCCCCAAGACATTTATGCCAGCCATGCAGCGTGCCTGGCAGTGTAGGAAGTACTTCCGCCGCCACCCGGTTCATAGCAGTGCTGACCCTTACTGGCTGCATTCTGACCTGCCGGGTCAGAATGCCTGAACTGAGCTCGGCCTGAACTGAACAGACAACTTCGAATAAACAGAAACGACAAGCAGACACAAATAATTGCTGAGATGGGCGGAATGCACGTACCCTGAAATTGGGCATGTCGTGGTGACGGAGAAGGTGACTGGAACGATGGCCGAGCAAGGTTTACAGCGAGTTATAGCCAGTGCCGCAGACACCTGGAAGCGAAGTCCTCACCTGATGAAGTCGGCCTGAACCACCACCACGAAACGACGCGCAAGGCTGTAACGAACAACGTCGAGTATCCCTCTCTTTTACTGCATAATTGTCAGCGTGTGAATTATTGGTGTACTGCCAATTCTAGTTTTTTTCTGCTCGTTGCTTTCCCGCCTTTCGTGCTTACTCCTGCATCTCTTCTCCAGACAATTACGCTCATCTTCATCTTGCCCAATCTGCCTATTCTTTCTATTCATCTCGTCTATGCACTATTCACTCTCCCCGTATCTACCCTGCTCAGGTCTTCCTGTGTCCCTGTTGAACTATCGGTTTTCTCCACCCATTCTGTCCATCTCCCTAACATAACCTAATATAACCTAGCCAAACCTAACCCAGCCTACAATATTCCAAAATGTCAAGTCTTCCTGTTCATTCCATGCCTTTTCCATTCAGCTCCTCTCCCCTGGCCACACGCCTCTTCTCACCACTCTGCCCGTTCCCCCTGGTCACACTTTTCACGTCTCTCTTGGCTATCCCCGTCCCTCCTTATCACGCCGCCAGTCTCTCCTTACCACTCTGCCCGTCTCCCTTG
This sequence comes from Imbricaverruca yamaguchii, assembly GCA_034440575.1. Lineage (NCBI taxonomy): Eukaryota > Metazoa > Arthropoda > Thecostraca > Neoverrucidae > Imbricaverruca > Imbricaverruca yamaguchii. The sequence continues at coordinate 199,199 of JAOTOL010001595.1, read as the reverse complement.
TTAGCACTTCCCACGTCCCTTCTGACCAATCCCCCTGTGTCTCCCCTCGCCACTTCGCCCGTCTCCCTCTGCACACCGACGAAATTCGCTGCGTGGTGGCACGTCACATTCCTCGGTTTACTTCGCGTGATGAGTTTGAGTTTACACTCTTCGGTTTTCACCGCCGGCTGTCCTGTCGGCCGGGTCGGGACATAGCCGCCGCTTCTGACCGCCGACTGTCCTGTCGGCCGGGACACAGCCGCCGCCTCTGACCGCTGGCTGTCCTGTCGCCCGGGACACAGCCGCCGCCTCTGACCGCCGGCTGTCCTGTCGGCCGGGACACAGCCGCCGCCTCTGACCGCCGGCTGTCCTGTCGTCCGGGCCGGGACACAGCCGCCGCCTCTGACCGCCGGCTATCCTGTCGGCCGGGACACAGCCGCCGCCTTTGACCGCCGGCTGTCCTGTCGGCCGGGCCGGGACACAGCCGCCGCCTCTGGCCGCCGGCTGTCCTGTCGGCCGGGACACAGCCTCCGCCTCTGACCGCCGGCTGTCCTGTCGGCCGGGACACAGCCGCCGCCTCTGACCGCCGGCTGTCCTGTCGGCCGGGCCGGGACACAGCCGCCGCCTCTGACCGCCGGCTGTCCTGTCGGCCGGGACACAGCCTCCGCCTCTGACCGCCGGCAGTCCTGTCGCCCAGGACACAGCCGCCGCCTCTGACCGCCGGCTGTCCTGTCGGCCGGGACACAGCCGCCGCCTCTGACCGCCGGCAGTCCTGTCGCCCGGGACATAGCCGCCCCCTCTGACCGCCGGCTATCCTGTCGGCCGGGACACAGCCGCCGCCTCTGACCGCCGGCTGTCCTGTCGGCCGGGCCGGGACACAGCCGCCGCCTCTGACTGCCGGCTGTCCTGTCGGCCGGGACACAGCCGCCGCTTCTGACCGCCGGCTGTCCTGTCGGCCGGGACACAGCCGCCGCCTCTGACCGCCGGCTGTCCTGTCGGCCGGGACACAGCCGCCGCCTCTGACCGCCGGCTGTCCTGTCGGCCAGGACACAGCCGCCGCCGCCTCTGACCGCCGGCTGTCCTTTCGGCCCGGCCGGGACAGGTCCTGTCGAAACAGGGCCACCGGGCACCCCTCACCCAATTGCTGCGATACAGCAGTTGCGCAAATGAGTTGAGTGGCGTCGAAGGAGGCCTGCGGTACACTCACGATGCAGTCGACTGTGGTGACTGGCTTGCGCCGACCATTCAGTGATACATTATTCGTAAAATAAGGTGGAAGTTACCACTTTCTGAACGTTTATTAGACATTCTTCCACAAGAAGTGTCCACCGTCATGTTTCTTTACGTGTGTTTATGAAGTCTCCATGCCTCGTTTATGAAAGTGTTTCGCGTAAAAGTATTATGTTTATGCTTGCCAACAAAGATTATGATACACAAGAACCTCGTTACGCAATTCCCAGTTCTACGGGACGCATAACTATTATGTTTTTGCATAACTGTCCTATAATGTGGCATGCTGTACAATATCATTTGTTGATATGATTTCATTTGTTATGATTATCAATTCTATAGTTGTTGGCAATAGTGCATCTCAAAATGAACTAGAACCATGCACATATGTATTAGCCTGTGTCGATAATTTTCAAAGTGGTGGTATAAAAAACGGCTACTGTTTTTATTTTACCTTCATATATGCCTACAAATTTGGCATAAAAATTAGATCACTGGGCAATCGGAATTTTTTTCCTCAAAATTCGTTTGAAAAGACTGCTTTCGGCATTCGGCGCCATATTGGCTGCGATAACCAATCCAGATAGTGGGTCAAATAGTACCTCTTTGATCGTCTCGACGAGCTGAGTCGATTGAAACAACGCACTATTGTCCCAAAAAATCAATAGTTAAGAAAATATCGGCTATCTTATGTCTTCTAATACAGAAGTAAACGTCCATTTCTGGGTAAACAAGAAATTCTGAGGTTTAAACAAGCAAAAATCGTGGTACAGCCGCGGTTTCTGCACTTACTCTTTTGAAGACTTCGGCATCACTCATTGGGCATAGAAATATAGACAAAGCTTTGTATTTATTCGCTGTTTTAACTGCATAGCAGCATGGTTGAGGGAGTCTGCTCTGTACGCATGTGCATCACATACCAAATACAAGGCTATCTAGAAAGGCTATCTGAATGTATCGGCATGCAACGAATAGGTTGCATGCTGAGACATTTAGATAGCCTTTCCACATCACGTTCAGGCGAAAATCATATACGTTGGTGATACAAATGATTAAAATTATCCGTGATCACCATGGGACCATCGATGCCCATTTTTTCCAAAGGGACACATGTCAGACATTAATCAATGAACCCTGGTATGTCCAAGGTAAATATCGCGCGAAGGTGCGGAGCACAACTGACTGGACGGCATAGAGCGCCCCAGTTCTATCCTTCATGGAACGTACAGTCGTTTTAGCATATTCTCCACGTCCCTCTTAGTTGTTAGCACGGCCAAAGGCACGTACGTACACTGTAGTGTCAGATCATGGCCTGGAAGATACCACTGCATGCAAAAACCTCCGGCGTATCGTTGAATTCATTGTGGGGGTTTACTAGCTGATGTGGTTTCGCGCGATGGTGCAGCACAACTGGCTGGATGGGCCGCGACATATGTTGCGCCAGCTACAGTTCACTCGGCTGCAGCATGGGGAAGTCGTGAGCATCATGATGCCGTACCTCTACTCCAGTGCCTGGTATGCTCACAGCGAAATGGTGATCCAGACACTTCTCTATGGCGATGACAGAGCAGAGCGCCAGTTCGCTGTTGAACGTATCAGATGCATCCGCAGCAAAAATGAGCGTGGAGACCCCAGTGTCCGTCCCAGGAGAACTCCAAGACTAAATGAGACCGAGGAGAGTCTGCGGGAACTGATATATTGGGACGGCGCCTTCGAACCGGCCCTCACGTGCCACACGCCAAGCTCCGAACTTGAAGGCTATGTGGACATGCCAATGTCAATTCCACAGTTACCGTGCATGGTCTGTCAGTTGAACGATGTGTGAAATGCATGTATCGGCAGCTTCAGCCCGTGCTAACAACTAAGGGGGACGTGGAGAATATGCTAAAACGACTGAGTTCCATGAAATATATTTCAGTTCTAGTTCTATATATAGAAGTTCTATATATAGAACTTGGGTACTCTATGCCGTCCAGTCAGTTGTGCTCCACACCTTCGCGCGATGTTTGCCTTGGATATGTCAGTGTGCATTGATTGATGTCTGACATGTGTCCCTTTAGGACAAAATAGGCATCCATGGTCCCATGGTGACCACGGCGAGTTCCACTAATTTTCATCACCAACGTATCTGATTTTCGTCTGAATGCGATGTGGAAAGGCTTTCTGAATGTCTCAACATGCAACGAATAGGTAGGTGTTTGGTATGTGATACACATGCGTACAGAGCAGCCTCCCTCAATCATGCTGGCATGCAGTTCAAATAGCGAATAAATATGAAGCTTTGTCTATATTTCATGGCCCAGTGAGTGATACCGAAGTCTTCATATTAGTAAGTGCAGAAACCGTGGCTGTGTCATGATTTTACTTGTTTAAACCTCAAAGTTCCTTATATGCTGCGAAATGGACATTTGCTGGTGTATTAGATGACATAAGATAGCCGGTATGTTCTTAACTATCGATTTTTGGACAATACTGCGTTGTTTAAATCGACTCAGCTCGTCGAGACGATCAAAAAGAGATACTATTTGACCCACTTATCTGGATTGGTTCTCACAGCCAATATGGCGCCGAATGCCGAACAGTATTTTTTTTCAAAGGGATGCTAAGAAAAATGCCGATTGCCCAGCGATCAAGTTTTTATGCCAAATTGTTAGGCACACATCGAGGCAAAATCAAAACAATAGCCGTTTTTTATAACATCACTTCGAAAATTATCGACACAGGCTAATACGTATACGCTATTGGTTTGGATACGAACCAACGAAAAGTTGCAGTGCCGCTTCTGTGATATTTTTTTGCGTCTGACATGAAAACTACAGCCCCAGGGCATGCAAGGTCATTGGCTTAGCTCAGGGCAAAGAGAACCGGGTCCAAATATGTTGGAGGATCGATAACTCATACAAATTAAAAAATATAAAAGAAAAATTGCAACGCCAGTACCATTTCGGACTGCCTGCAAAGAGTACAATACGAATATTTGCGTGGCAGCAGGTCAGACGGCAGCCTGAGGGGAAGGCAATTTTGGGCCAGTGTAACTGTTTTTGCAATATGCATGTTCTAAACGCATTTGTTGTCTTAGTATGCATGCAGATGCATCAGGAGAAGTAAGTCCCTTATCAAATTTCCTTGACCTGTGTGAAGTGACCTGAGGTCAAGTGAGGATAGAGTGTTCAAGCGGCTAATCTTACTTATGCACTCATGTTGGTGTCGTTTATTTAGAGGGGACGAGTAGCCTAGGGGTAAATTGTTCGTTTCACAATCAAAAGGTTGTTGGTTCGAGCCTCACCTGTCGCTACTCTATACCCGCGACCAATTGGCGTGAGAGATTGGCGACGCTACATGACTGATCGATCGATATATCGTAAAAACCAATAACCAACCAACCGTTTATTTAGAGCCTTCATGGTGTAAATAGTATGGAAATTATATTGCACGACCCAAATTAATGGATGAAACCAAAGCTATGAGTCATAGTCAAGGTGAAGGTGAATTGACGTTATTGTACTACAATTTATTAAATAAAAAAAGCAATGATGAAATATATTAATATAACGGCGAAAATACCTTGATATTCAGCTTAGAACATTACAAGAATTTGACGCTGTGCATAGCACATATCGTTGCGCGCAAATAGCGGACATGCATCTTCAGGCGCCGCGGTGCGGCTTCAATAGATACCTGAGAAAAGCATGAAATGTAAAGCTTATTTTCCAAGAACACATTTGCAACACCCGGCGTTATTTTACGCTCCAAATAACGATATTTTGCCACAGTATCCAAAGCACATATGCATGACTAGAAAACCAATGCTATACACAGACATGGCAGATTACTACAAGTCTGTTTATGTGCACCTGACTTTTTACGGAATTTTACAGAATTTCGGCGCGGTATTTTTGTTTACTTGCTATGTCCTCATTGACGTTGCGTCTGTCGCATGCTGGATTTATGTGTTGGCCAAGTCAGTGATCTAGCATAACTTGCAATTTTGTTGTGCACCAACGTGGCGTATGCTGTAAGTTGCAACTTTATTTAGCTCTCAAATGGCCTGCGTCTTTAGCTGTGTCATCCAGAAATGGAGATATCAAGACATGTTTGAAGTATGTTTTTTAAGTAAGTTTTTTTAGGTATGATTTTTAAGGAAGGCAATTTTCAATCACAAATTAGCTGCTAGAAAGTGAGGCCATTTTCTGGCTCGATTCCGCCAAGGCGTTCCGATGGCATCTGTTTAATTTTCTTGCAGCGCTTAATTTTGAAGTTGGAAGTGGGATCATTACCGACCCCCTTCCGTGACGGATGTGATGGTCTGATCTAAGAGAGAGATAGAGAGAAAGAGAGGGACAGAGAGAGAAAGAGCTAGAGAGAGATAGAGAGGCATAGATAGAAAGAGAGAGAGGGAGAGAGGGAGAGAGAGAGAGAGAGAGAGAGAGAGAGAGAGAGAGAAAGAGAGGGAGAGAGACCGGAGAGGGGTAAAATCACGTCCTCTCGACGCGAGATGCATTGTCTCCACGGAGCGTACACGACTACGTTCGAGTTTTTATGCGGCGTTCCAACGGGTGCTTGTTGACGTCACAAACACAAAAAGCCAGGCTGTATCATCGCCCCCTGGATGATAGCAGACCAGGAGATGCCTCCTGACCACACCGGTGGGCATGTCGGGCTGCGTCATCATCACTTTCCTCAGAGACATCGGATCAGGAGAGGCTCCCTGACCATAGGACCACACCAGTGTGCATGCCAGGCTGTGTCATCATCTCCCTCATGGACAGCGCACCAGGAGAGCGGCGGCGGCCAGCGAGTTAGTCTCAAGATAACTAGAGACAACAGGTACTCCAAAGTTGGCTGTTCTAGTATAGTTAGTTTAAACTAGACAAAACCTACGCCAAGTGACGTCATATCCCAGAAGCGCTTTTTTATTCCAGAATACTGCTGAATTATATTCTAGTTCTGGACTATACCAATAAATCTACTAAATATGGTGCCTTAATTTTAGCACAATTATGGCGCTTTTCTCCCGATTAGTTTCCCCGTTGGCTTTAAAGCATATCAGCCATTCATTGAAGCTTGAATATTCTATCTTATTCTGCTAGCGTGCCGGTGGCTTTGAACCGAAAGGCACCATCCCCAGAATTAATTCATCCATGGCGTGGTCGATATTGAGAACACACACCTCAGGCAATTTATGCGAATTAAGGCCTTATAACCACAATGTCAACTTGATCGGCATCTCATTGAGGCAATCTGGTGATTAATGTTAGCATGTGCATTGGTCCCCTGTCAGTTATCATATTGTTTCTATGTGGTATATGTAATCATGCCATACTGTGGCATTCACCAACTTGTGGACAATTTGGTAATTGCTTGCCCATTGTATCATGGCTGGGCAGTAGTGGTAGTAGGGTAAGAGGGAGTTTCCAGACACTTAATGCATGGAACAAATTGCTCTACTGCTGCTTTTGTGTGGCCAAACCAGTAATTATACTGTTTACTGAATTTCAAAAAATGAAGATGGTATCCATATTCAGATGGTTCTCTCTGTCAAAGTTATCTAACCACTCACATAGAGCTACTTTAAAACATATAATTGTTTTGTAGTTTTGTGCCACATTCTGAACATGAAAGTGGTTGTGCAGGATTATTTCACTGTAGCTGTTGTGGTACCAATTATTAGTAGCCACTAAAAATACTGGTGTAATTGCAAAAAATATCGGACCTTAAAATACATTTTCAGGGAAATATGTACTTTTTAGTTAATATTTGAATTCTTGATATCCCTTTCCAATGCAAAGTTGATTAATGTGGTTAAAATGTGATCAATCTCACCTGTACTGTGTGAGATGTGATTTAAGGTTAATTATTGCAGTTTTGAGTGTTTATAAGTGACGTTTTGCACATTTTTACCTAGGCAAAGCTAAAATGAGGTTGGGATAAGTTAGGCATTTCTTAGCTTCCTCAATTTTCAGATCGAATTGTTCATGGATGTGATTTTTTAAATTGGAAGCTAATTTATGTTCCCTTCTGAAAAGAGGCAAGGGTGGAGCTGTGTGAAGTTTTTACAATTGCACCTGCAGAAGAAGATTTGCATTTTAGTTGAGGTGGCATTTGAAGAAAAAATTGTAAATGCATGTTTCTGAATGTCATTAAGATGATATGATCATTGTATTCCAGCGCAAATGCATGCTTTTCAGTTCGTAAGTGAAGTAATGCGAAATGTGTTGCTTTGAGTGGGGTAATTGGTAATGAAGGATAATGTTAAATGTATAAACAGTACATCCAAACCAATGTCATCCATTGAATATCTTTGATATCACATATGCAACAATGCTGGTTGAGTTATCACCACAACATTATTGTCTTTACTAGTGTTTGACAAATCTTAGTTGAATGATATTAATATTATTTTTTAGTGAAATTACTTTTTTTCTAGATATCAGCAGATGAACTTGAACTGCCGATTTGCTGAGAATTCATTTCCCATAGAAATGAATATCAGACTCCTTCAAATCACATCAGATAATGTAATGTGAATTGAATGAATGTTAAATGCTAAGCGTGGCGGTGGGGGGGGGGGGAATGATGTGTGGTCTGGTCCATGGCCAGAAAGAAACCAGCGGACCGATCGCTGGGCACCCATTTGCGTATCCCGAAGATGAACCACGAGAAGCGTTCTGAACTTGCATCCTAAGCCTTAGCGGCTTGACGGTTTCCACCGAGGAATTCTTCCACACATTCCGAGAGATGGATGCTGCGTTTTGTGTTCACCATGCCCAAGAACCCAACAAGCTCAGCAGACATCCAAAGGTCATTGAAAGTTTCCGCCAGGTGTTGGAATCCAGATTCAATTCCATAGCTAAAATATAATTAAGTGCTTTGCGAGGATCCGGACATATATTCATCTCGGGCTAGTGAACAAGGTGAACGTCGCCAAGCTCGCAAAGTGGCAGCAGCGGAAAGCCGAGCAGTTTGCTCAGTGACTGCGAAGTATGGGTCGCACTTGGGCGATACTTCACATTCAGATCAGTGTTTGAATCTTTCATTGTTTGGACGTATTGGTGCATCATCTGCCGTTGATCATATAGCAGCATATCAGGACTTTCTACACAAATATTACACGAGACTAGACGTACGTGTTGCAGTCGCACAGAGTGTATGTCAAGCTCAACAACTGATATGTGCCTGTGTTTGTGAAGTCGGTAGAGCGTAGCCTGTAGGTTTACACGTACTCATCGTCCCACTACGGTGCTCGTGAGTAGTCTGTGTATGTATGCATGTCGAGTTGTTCTCAGCCACAGATGTCACGATGAGGATGTTCCATCTATTCTTGCCAGTTCGTCCGATTTTATAAGGTGCCAGCTATGTACGTACTGTAATGTTAGGTATTGTAATATATTGCCGCAATGCAATCTCATTAAGTACCGTGGCTTATCTGCACCTGCTACCGATAACCTCTTATGTCACGCGTTTGGTGGAGCCGCGGTAGCTTAGTCCGTAGGGTGTTGGGTTCTTGACCGCAAGACTATGGTTTCGAGTCCGGCAACCAGCGGAATTACCGAGTCCACCCGCGACCAATCGGTTTGAGAAGTTGGCGACGCTATATGGCCGAGCAGTTAATTGCGTCGTAAAGGAACCCAAGGTTCTTTTTCTGCTTCATGTGTTTGCTTCTCCCAATATATGTCTTGCGTTGTGCTGCCGCAATATATCGTTTTGATACGCACTCTGTTGGGCGCCGGAAGATATATATTCATGTGCGCAAAATGACGAACGCAGTCCATGCGCCCAAAATGCACATTCACTTCCACCACAGAGTATACAACCGAGAAACAATCGGCAGTGGGAGTGAGGGCCTTCCTCAATCTTGGCAGTCTCGTCTTATCCAGATGCATGCTCCTCGTATTAAAGTCTGATTGATAAAGAACTTTTGTTGCCGTATTTATGTCGTGCTGTACTGCAAAATGCGTGATTTTTTTTTTAATTTAAAATTTCGTCCCAGTTGTTGCTGGGGTGGCTTTAGGAACCAGGGTTCTATTGCTAAGCAGAGCTTGTTGCGTGAACCCTCGCCCAACCACCCGATCCACGAATTCCTTTTCAACGGCAAAATTTTGATCGAAAGTTTAACGTGCCGTCAATACACCGACACGGCCGCCCGGCAGCTCGCCTCCAGCCTTATCGGGCCAGCTGTCAACTCACACTCCCGGCTGGGGGCTAAGCGCGCGAAGCGACCCGAACCCTGTGTTGCCAGGACAGGGGAGACCAGCACAAGCCAGCGCTCTAACCAACTGAGCTACCGGGGTGTCATTTCAGGTTGGACGACGCGAATAAAGAAATCATATTTTGAAAGGAAAATGTTTTCTTTAGTTAAAAATAGAACACATTTAATTAAAAATATGTATGGTATTACGTGGCAACTGTCCATTCTAAACACAAATTAAGTTGTTATTGAAGTTGCTTCCGAGCTGGTCTGGCATAGAAATTGCTGTTACCCCTGCATTATTGCATGCATGACAGAAGTTTGATTCACATGGCGTCAGCGACGCAGCCAATTCATTTCGACTGAAAATGCCGAATAACGGTGTGCGAGCATGGGCAAAGCTACGATGGGGAATGAACGGGGTTGCTTCTCCAATCTTGCCAAGTTCCGCGTAAAGCCTTTGAATATGCATGATAATCGAACCGAAGTCCTCATGCGGGCACCTAAAATCCGTCTTAGCGCTTACGGGTTCCACAAAGTTTTTGCTGAATCTAAATCGAGCGTTCATGGTACGAAAAGCGTGATTTTTTATTTTGCGCCGGCACTGCAGAAAGTTCAGGATTGTCACCGAAATATTTTAGTAAACGTCTGCTCCTGTCAAAGCAATGCTTGTCACAGTCCTGGTGGCGTGTGTTCGCCGTGTATCGTAAAAGGCGTGGAGCCGAGCTTAGAACTGGCATCGCTCTGACTCCACCTCGGGTCCAGTCATTTGACTGTTCGGCAGCATGCATAATTGTTGGTTTTGTCACCTTGATAATCATGTACTGTTATTATATGCACACCTCGAGGAGCAGGGACTAATGTTGGTCGGCTGTACTGGTGGGAGGGGAAAGGGGAACCGTTAGTTTTTAGCTCAATATTTGCAATGCACTGCCGTAGTCCCACACATGATTAAATTCAGGGGATCCTGTCTCCTGTCCCACCCCCGATGGTCCGCCGCCCGTGTCAGTAAGGGACAGTGGGCCTGGACACTGCCACAAGCGGTGACATGTTCCGTATTTCCTATGCCTGGCTGATTAGAAGAAGTGCCAAACCATAAATTGAAGGTGTCAGAACCCCAGCCTTGCAGAATATCTGCGTATTTCCCTTCTCTTTATGAAAAAGATCGTCCCATGTGAACAGCGTCTTAATTCACTGTCGCTTATTAGAAGGACTTGCCACGACGCGCACAAAAAGCTGCCGGCCTCCAGGCTCGAACCGGCTACCTCCGAGTCGGCAAACCGACGCGCTACCAACTGCGCTACCAACACCGAACCGCTCGGCCCGCTTAAGTTAAATAGTGTCGATGGATATGACATGGGTCTAAATAACACTATTTTACACAATAACTAACATATTCATGTGAAAGTCTCCCATCATTATCGAAATACCATGAAACAAGCTTTCAGATGACGTATAACTTGCACCACTCACGTATACTTGTTAGTCAGGAACGTACGCGGAAAAGTACCATTTCTTGCTGTCGTGATAACCTGCTGAACCCAAATCAGCGCCCAGATGACGTCCCCGGCTGCCAATAAACATTGACAGGGGCCGGTTAGTCTGGCCTCCACACGTTTGTGGTCAGGAGGCCGGAGTTGTTCACTAGCTGCCTGACGATAGGTAGCCAGCGGTGGCGGCGCCATTTTTCTCCTTGAGATTCGTGAGAACGTGATCCTGCGTGTTTCCGCTCCCATCCGGCGCCAACTTGCTGCACAGTTTTGGTGGTATTAGGTGTGCTGACGTTTTACGTTTCTGCAGAATTACATCATTTGAATTATGCAGCTATAGTTTGCATGCAATATTGTAACCACATGCGAAAATATGCAATGGCATTCTGGTAATCTTAGCCGTTGAAATTATATTTGCTTTGCTGTACATGACTTCGGTTACATCGTACTTGTAGCTATGCGTGGGAATTTGCATGCTGTTGGGTGGGCCTTGCCCAAGTATTAGCGAGCTCTATAGTCGCCAACTGATCGTTTTCCCTCCTCCCATGGTTTCCATATATTTGGCACCCTCAATGATTTTCAGGAATTGACGTCCCTGCATGTAGCAAAAATATACTGTTCCAAGACAACTGTTCCTAAATTGATTGACTTGTCGTTTTCCGGTGATATGATGTAATACACCTATGAACAGCTAGGACCTGACGTTATATATGCGTCCGGCGGAAAATATGTACTCCACACCCGGACTTCAGGTGCGCAGTTCCAGACCGATATTTTAAAAAAAGCTTGCTGTGTCATCAATTATATTCTGAAGGATATTCTTGCAATTCAGTTATGCGCGTAGGTCAGTGTAACACTATATCAAACTAATTACCGACCCACATACAGTATACGCATTAAATCATCAGCCGTGCTGGAATAAATGCTACACGATATAATGCACCTAACGTACCCATGAGAGATCAAATAATATGTGCGCATCCGAATGGCCCAATTACCCGGCCTGCCCTTAAGAGGAGCAGTGCTGAAGCGAGTATGGGCCTATGCGCGTTTCTGTGACTATTCTCGCCCGACACACACAACTAGGAGGATTTCGACGAGCATTGCTTTAGTGGTGACTCGCATAGTAAGCGATCACTTTGAACCCAGCCGTCCTCTCTCGTCCAGTGAGGTGCATTATTAATATAAAATTAGCGTAAAATGTTCAGTTAGGTTTACGTGGTGCGCACAATTTTCCATCAATGCAGAGACCAAGCGTGTCCGAAAAGTTCCGCGCAATACGCAATCAGAGTTTCATCTGTCATTTGGTTACCGTGTCATATGCCTGCTCAACCAGCCCGTCTCATATATCAGACATCAATCGAACAACCAGTCTAGCAGCATTAGCATGCTTTGCTTAGTTCATGCTACGCAACAGTTTGTAACGCTGGGGGAGCGGCTGGCGTTGGTCCAAGTGTGCCTAATTCGTCAGTATGCGAGCCTCGGGGAAGCCCGTGCGGCACACCCAATTACACTGACTGCCCAGACAGCTGCCACTTCCCCAGCGACCTCGGTACCCGGTAGCTGGCACATGGCTGCCGCTGACCCTGTTCCCCCTGCGCCCCTCGGGTGATGACGTCGAGCCGTCAGTGGTGCGCGATTGGCCAGTCACGCCCCGGTGGTGTAATCACTTGCGACGCGGAATCCATACTAAAAAGAGACTAAAAAATATGTCGGTCGACCATGCTGGAGTTATGAATCATCTCAGGCACTCGAGTAGCGGTGGCCAATAGCTGGCGGCGACGGCCAGCTATGCCCGGTGCCCGATATGGTGAGGCTGGCCAATAGCTGGCGGCGGCGGCCAGCTGTGCCCGGTGCCCGATATGATGAGGCTGGCCAATAGTTGGCGGCGGCGGCCAGCTGTGCCCGGTGCCCGATATGGTGAGGCTGGCCAATAGCTGGCGGCGACGGCCAGCTGTGCCCGGTGCCCGATATGGTGAGGCTGGCCAATAGCTGGCGGCGACGGCCAGCTGTGCTCGGTGCCCGATATGGTGAGGCTGGCCAATAGCTAGCGGCGGCGGCCAGCTGTGCCCGGTGCCCGATATGGTGAGGATGGCCAATAGCTGGCGGCGACGGCCAGCTATGCCCGGTGCCCGATATGGTGAGGCTAGCCAATAGCTGGCGGCGACGGCCAGCTGTGCCCGGTGCCCGATATGGTGAGGCTGGCCAATAGCTGGCGGCGACGGCCAGCTGTGCCCGGTGCCCGATATGGTGAGGCTGGCCAATAGCTGGCGGCGGCGGCCAGCTGTATGTGGTGCCCGACATGGTGGGGCTGGTCACTTGGCTGGCCATGATATCGTCGAACATTGCAGCATTATAATGCACACTCTGCTTTGCATGTAATTTGCATCAGATCCGCGCTAGCGATTGCAAAATAAATCCCTCGCAGCATGCATAATGACAATTTGATTGAAACTAATACACTAAGAGTTGTGTGAGACGCCTTTGAGTTCGACCATTTAAAATATTAGCTACCTGTCCATGGAGATTATACACAGCTGGAAAAACCGCTTCAGCCAATCGTATCCTTGCATACCTGGTTGCCAAGTACTCTTGTAATTTTGAATGATATACCTGCGCTTGGTTGGCTGTTAAACTCAAAAGCTTGGATTACAAATGCAGGGCCAATTCATGATCGAGTTTAGCTTCATGCGCTCCTGCACGTGGCCGCCTCTAGCACCATCCATTGTATGTCCATAGCATGAGCTTGTGAATTGACGTGTGTAGATGAGTACTGGTGTAGGCAAGGGTGTCGTCTTACAAGCGTCAGGGGGAGGTCACTGTCTCCTCAATCATTGGCTTGCTCTCTTTCAGTCAGACCACAGCATACAAGTAACCGCTGGACCCAAGGACGTATAATAGCTAAAAATAGTTTTTGAGGCAGCATTGCTCATCAAAAAAGTTATTTGTCTCCCCAGTCAATGTCACAAAGTGACGTCCGTGGGCGTAGCCGAGAGATGGACAGGCGATGGAGGGCGGGCAGGGCCGGATCCTCCGTCGCCCGTCGACAGGAAGGTCGCCGAGCAGCGACGGACAAGACGGACACGTCGACAGGTACAGAAGAGGGCCAGCCGTGCGAAATGGACCACGGCCGCGCAAGGCCGTGGTCCCCATTCGGCCAAGGACGCCAGCGGGAGGCGGCGCGGCATCCGCCAGGTGCCGCCAGCAGTCCGGCCTCCGCCAGGTGCTGCCAGTGATCCGGTATCCGCCAGGTGCCGCTGGCGGTCCGTCCTCCGCCAGGTGCCGCCAGTGATCCGGCATCCGCCAGGTGCCGCCAGCAGTGCGGCCTCCGCCAGGTGCCGCCAGCAGTGCGGCCTCCGCCAGGTGCCGCCAGCAGTGCGGCCTCCGCCAGGTGCCGCCAGCAGTGCGGCCTCCGCCAGGTGCCGCCAGCAGTGCGGCCTCCGCCAGGTGCCGCCAGCAGTGCGGCCTCCCCCAGGTGCCGCTGGCGGTCTGGCATGGCGTCCATGCTGGACGGTCGGGGTCGTGGCCCCGCGCTCATGTATATGCTGCACGATGGCGTTGAAAACGTTATGGTGCATGCGTACAATGCCGTGTGCATTGTGAATGCATGCATACCATGGTGTACATATCAGAGTGTGTGCTGTAGTGCAGACACATGCGAATGTTTCCATCGACATTGCTCACGTGGAAGCAGACAAGCCGACTGTTATTTTATGATCGTTTAGGTAGAAACAGACAAGCCCATGCTCACTGGTGACAGTATGCCGCCACTGATTGGTTGGGTGATGGTGCATCACTGCTCTGGGTACTTTGGCTGAGTGATAGTACAGCATTGCTCTGGGTACTTTGGTTAGGTGAAGATGCAGCACTGCTCTGCAGGGATGTTGTTTTGCATACTTTTGGAGGGGCATATCCTCCAATATTCAATTTTCCCCTCCTATACTGAATATGACCTCTTAATACAAAATGGAAATGGGCATGCAGAAAAAGCATACAACTGCGGGCTGCAATTGGAGCGGGAGCACCGATGGCCCCGCCGATGGCCCCGCCGATGGTCCCGCCGATGGTCCCGCCGATGGTCCTGCCGATGGCCCCGCCGATGGTCCCGCTGATGGTCCCGCCGATGGTCCCGCCGATGGTCCCACCGATGGTCCCGCTGATGGCCCCGCCGGTGGTCCCATCGATGGTCCTGCCGATGGTCCCGCAGATGGTCCCGCAGATGGTCCCACCGATGGTCCCACCGATGGTCCCGTCGATGGCCCTGGAACTGGTGACGTCCACCCGTTCACTCTGGCGACCTGCCACTCAGGACGGTTTCCAAGCGACCTACCGCCACCATTGGCGACGCGACTATTCTCTGCAGTGTGGCTAGCGTGTTGGTGCCCGGAGACACTGCGCTGACTGGCACTATCTGCGTCGCTGAGTATCCTTCCGTCATTGTTGACACCAGACCTGAAGAGGAGGCCTCCAGGAATTCGTTAGCTGCAGTGGCCAGTTGGGCCAGAGGAGCTTCTTCTAACAACAGCGATAATGCTGCTCAAGCTGCTTGCGGCAGCCTTTGAAGATATAGTCAACAGTTCACGGACATCTGCTGTACCCACTTCGGAGTACATCCGCAGGAGCAAATAAAACTGCTTCTGGTCTCCGAGCTGCTGGCGGGGCAATAGTGTTTCTAGGAAGGCCGCTCGCGATTGCACTAATCTGCTCCTCAGTGCGTCAATAAGGGCCACGAAACTGGGCATCTGGGCCGTGATAATATCCTCACCTGCGTAGTGATCCACATAGAAAGGCTTTCCTCCAGCAGATTGGCGTAATCGCGCGTCCACCGACCTCATCCAGTGTTTCGCCCCACCCCTTGGTGTACGTATTAAGCACCCACATATTTTACGCATATCAATCCTTTGCCCCCCACAAAAAAAAGTTTTCAGAAAACAACACCTATGCTGCCCTGGGTATCTTGGCTGTGTGATAGTGTATCACTGCCCTGGGTACATTGGCTGGGTGATGGTGCATCACTGCCTTTGGTCCCTTGGCTGGGTAATGGTGCAGCCTCTGTGTATCCTTGCCCACCGGCCAGGCCCAGGACACCCTTCGGCAGAGGTAGGCCGCAGCAGCGCCTACAGCGGGTGAGGTGACGTTTTTGCGACAGTGGCGGTGAGCGGCCAGGGCGTGGTCACTTTCGACGTCCTTCAGCGGCGCGCGGCCTCTCGACGGCGGTACGCAGAACGCACGCGCTCCCGGCCGTCTGATGAGGCACCTCCGGTCAGGAATGGTGAAACGGCCGCCTCAGCTGTAAAATATCTCGTGAGAATCAGGGACGCCAACATGCCATTACGGGTGCGGGACGTGGTCCTACACACAGACCGGACCGGCAGCACAACGCAATGGAACGCAACCGGAAGGGGCGGAAAGGACGGACTTGTACCGTCGTTCCGCTCACGAACTTGTACCGTTCAGGATTCATGGCCTCTCCCATTGCCATATTTCGAATTCACCGAAGATTGCTGAGCCCACTAGGCCATTCTTCTATTGCAAAAATATTAAGGAATGCAAAGTTTGAAATACACGGACTCTTGCAAAAGCCTGTTTTGATACCACCAACTGTAGCCCTGCCCCTTCAGAAATCTTGACCACACCACTAGCTTCCGGGGATGATTACACCACACGGATCGGAGACACTACACGGACCGTGAACACCACGTGGACTGGAAACAGGTCGATACCAAGGGAGTGGCGAGGTGGTTCGCCTTTCTTGAGCCGCATTTTATATGGCTGCCGTCGATCTACTAGAAACGTCCACGAACCCTTACTGACCTAATGAACATTTAAGAGCCACTACGAATGCCTACTTGAGCTATGAACATCTTAGAGCCCTCACAAATGTTAACAGACACTTACAAACCTCTATGGGCCTCTATGCACACCATTACAAACATCTATGGTCCTCTACGGACACCTACCAACCCTTACGAAAGTGCACGGACCCTTGTCTGCACAGACCCTTGCGAACGTCTACCTGCGGACCCGTATGAACGTCCGTCTGTGGATCTTTCACCAACGTTTTCTGGCCCTTATGAATGGTTGCAGGTCCTCACGATAGCTTACGGGCCCTTACAATCGTTTGCTTATGATTTACCGAATCTAAATCGTCGTCATTTTCTAATTAAGTTTTGGAATTCCGCATCAAGACGCATGCTTAGGCGAAAGCTGGGGATACGAACAATTGCGGACGAAATTCTGGCACCCTTCGCAAAATCTCACCATTCTTGGACAAAACCTCACTGACTGACTTAAACCTACATTGTTGCCGGGAGCACTACATACGGCGGGACACTACACGGGGTGGCCACACCTCACAGACCAGCACCGCCGCCACCTCTAATTCCACGGCCTGGCATGCTTCGTGCACCAATAAAACAAGTACTGCCCCAAAGTGCATGTATGCACCATGGATTAGTCCTGCTACGCATATTTCGATATCTGCAATTCAATTCAACCACTAAAAATATGCATCTACATACATACTTCAATGGTACTTCCAAAAAGGCGGCTGAACAAGTTCCTTGACAGGCAGTAATGACAAAAGCACCTATTAACCCGAGCCGTCTTTCCGGTCAAATCCTCACACCTCGTCTCGGGGTGGGGGGGGGGGCGGATGAAGACCCCATCTAAAATCAAAACTAAGCATCGCACGAAAACGAACTAGGTGTAATCGGAAAGCGCTCGATGAGTAGGGTCCGAGTCTACCCTCCAAAACAATTCCCCCAAAAGTGACGCCACCAGGGGGGCTAGATTTTCATGACTTTTCAGGACTTACATTATGTTTTTGACTTTAGGGAGTTCATTTTGTGGGATATATGAAAAACAAAAATGTATTTAGAATGATAAAAGGACAGCGAAATCGACCAGGGCTATAATTGTTTTTTGACCCACCAATTTTTTTTATTTGTATGTCAAAATTTTAAGATTTCAAGTTTTCTTTAATTTTCATTTTCCAATGGGTAGAGCAGACCGAGAAACGTTGTTGGAAGTCAACCTGCCCTAATAAAAAATGCTTACTTTAGCCAGAATCCTGTATTTGAACTGGAATTTGGCAAATACTCAAAACTTATATGTAGTCGAAAACAAAAAAAGAAAACATTCCACACGTACGTTGTATTGCATCCGTAAAGATAAGCAAACACCGCAAGTTTCATTAAAATATCTGTATCCGTTAAAGCGTGGCGACTGGTTGACCTTTTTTGGAGGTGACCTCACTTGACCTTGACTAACTCGTTGACTCTAGAAGACCTAACCTACAATTTTTTAATCAGCATGTCAAATTGATGTGGGAAAACGTATGCCAAATTTGGTCGCGCTGCCTCGCGCCGTTCTACCGCTATCCGCGAAAAACATGAGGGGGCGGTTGAAGACTCCCCGATACGGGACGGGTTAACACGCGTCCTGAAGGGCCTCTGAAAACTACGCGCACTGGAGGGGGACGGATCATTCCGACCCCCCCCCCCCCTTAAGATCTCAGCTCGTATTCAACCTGGAACAACGAAATTCGCAGGGTGGATGGGTACGGTAGTTTTCTCTATTGTGTTTGAATTTCACGACCTTAGGTCAATATCTTCAAGGTCAAATGAGGTCAAAATATCAACAACAACAAAAATGGTTTTGCGTGGCTTGGCTTGTCATTGTTATGGATGGCTGTGGTTGTGTTTAAATGTTCCAAAGTGGGCGTCAGTGATGTTTTGGACATTACTAATGATGCAATACAGATGCTAGACCCGTCATTTGATCTCAGGTCACCTATATATACAGCATTTTATCAGATCCTTACCTGATCCAGTTACCGGAACCGGGCCGCCCGCTAAATTGCTCCGTTGAGCTTCTCGGCGCAATTGGCTTCGCAAAGAAAGGAGTGGAGTACATCAATAAAGTATGGAAAGGCTTAGGTACACAATGACAAACAGTAATTTACAGGATGCTTAACACGCGCACGTTCGGGGGGGAGGGGGGGGGCGGTAGATATCTGCCCTCCTCCGGTTTTTCATCATTTGCCGCCAAACTAATAGGGTTTTCAAGGCCAACCCTCGCATAGCTGTTCATTGGTCTTTTTCGCATATCCTTATACATTTTAATCCTGGTTCATCCCAGGTCAGGTCACGAGATCAGGCGAAGTAACCCAACTACACTCGGAGTTCTAGGTGGCATAACTTCCACAATAATTGGGCGATTGATTTCAAACTTATAGCATGTCATGATCTCATCAGGGACCATAATATGTATATCGGGTTTTTTTTTCGTAGCATTGACCTTAGGTCAGGTCGCTTACATGGCTTCCTCATTATAGGGCTATGGTAAAATATACAAATGTTTCCTAGTTACATATTTGCGCACGGAATGATCTCACAACGGTTGTGGCATGTAGATGGAAGCTATCTTCAATGCTTCCGCTGACATTCTTGCTCAGTGACCTCACCAAGGTCTCTGATGTCACCTGAGATCACTACACATTTATGCGCATTACATCGCACTGCATTGAGCTAGAAGGCTGCAATTACCGCCATTGTGCTTGTATCGTCAAGACGTGTCGATTGATACCTTACATTACCTCCCTAGGCCTTGACCTGAGGTCATGAATTCATGACCTTGACCTGAGTTTCGGTTAAACTGACCTTAAATTACACCGCCTATTGTTGGTAGCGCATTTCAAGGACTGTCGAATAGCGTTCGCCATTTGTTTCTATCTGTTACAGGTCCTGAGATATGTGTCAATATCTGAGTCCCACCTGATGTGATCGAATTTGACCTATAATGGCCCAGTGACCTGAATGCTGACCTGAGCGAAAAAAAAAATTACCGAAACACTTTCGATACAGCCCGTCACCAGCTATCCAACGCCGTTTTCTGTTTGTCGCTAGCTAGCATAGTTCCAACGATCTTAGGGGGCAGACATCTTCCCCCGGACATGCGAAGTTGGCGCGGACCGCCGGACGTGGTAGTGTTAAGGAGTGACATGCAAAGTAAAATAAATCGCATGGTGGTCATTTGCATGAATGACAACATTCCAGTTGACCAAGTTGGGTTCCATTAGCCTGTCATGAACTTGACCTGATTTGACCTTGGTGATCTAACATGACTTTGAAACTATATAGCATAACAGCATACATCAAACAAGTCACTAGTGTTGCTAAGAACAGTTCCTTTTTGCCAATATACGGGAAGCGCATCAGCGCCGATTTTTGTGGTCCAGCACTACGAATTTCTTTTAAGCTTTAGCGGCCCCTAACATTTTCGGCCGATTTCCACTTTTCTTCCTTTAAATAACGCGCTGATCATTTCTAAGCAGGTACGCAAAGAATGGCGGAGGAGTGGGGGGATTTCGCACCCCCTCCCTCCAGGGGGCGTGTTAAAGCACAGGGTTGTAGTGATGCTACCAAAGTCGATCTTATTGACTGACCGGCATTCATTTGGGCGCCAGGCAGATTGAGGTATAGCTACCAAGCATCTGACTTTTGGGACCACAATCATTTGGAAGACATGCCTCAGCTTTCTTGAATACAACTGGGGTTGCAGTACCTAATGACTGCCGTGTGATGTGAAGATGCGAGATGCGGATACAAATATAGCATCTTTTAGCAGCCAAGAGTCTGCGACATTTGCTTTCGTGCTCCCAATTAAACATAAAATCATGCGAGCATCCCGGCTGGGCGATTTAGATTAAAATGACATTCATCACCGGCAATCACCAGCCAGGAGTGAATGGAACGACTGCGGAGAGAAAGTGACGACACGCCTAAACTCACGTACCGTGGGCTGAATCAGTCAGCCACGTAATCCTTCAAGCGAATTGGATGGCAATCAAGTTACTTCACATCGTTGGAGAATTACTCGCCGATGAGGTCAACCACGCCAGTGACCTATTAAATTCGCGCATCGTGCAGTAGCGTGTCAATGGGCCTTGGGTGAATGGCCGCTGGCCTGGAGCTGTATATGTGAGGTGTTCCCGTGATGTGAAGACTGCCGACAGCCCTTACAGCCCTTACAGTCCTTACAGCCCTTACAGCCCTTACAGTCCTTACGGCCCTTACAGCCCTTACGGCCCTTACAGCCCTTGCAGCCCTTACAGCCCTCATAGCCCTTACAGCCCTTACAGCCCTTACAGCCCTTACAGCCCTTACGGCCCTTACAGCCCTTACGGCCCTTACAGCCCTTATAGCCCTTACAGCCCTTACAGCCCTTACGACCCTTACAGCCTTTACAGACCTCAATGACCACTCATGGATAACGTCTGGCCTGCAGTTGCATACGAGGGGTGTTCTCGTAGGGAAACGGCCACAGACAGCCTTTAGAGCCCTCAATGACAGCGAATGGAGGAGACACCGGCGATGTTGTGGCGTTGTTTATTCTGCGGCTGAGTGCCCGGCCCGGCCGCCGTTCAGCGTCAGCTGTCACAACACCAGGTCAAAGGTCGGGAGAGTCGTGAGCGGGCGAACGCGTCGCTGGCTGGCGAATTTGTTCCCGGGCAAATGAAGAAATCGACGGTGCGGTGGTGGCACCGTCCGGGGAGTCGGAGCGTGGCTGAGAGGGACGCTCGCCCTGCGCTCGCTGGCGGTATCCGATGGCATAGCCAACCGGAGAGTGGTCAGCGTGCATTGGTTGTCTCTGATGATGAGCGTTGAGCAGGTGAATGATCAGCGAATGATATCGATTTCCATTGAATGGATGGATCGAAAACTGGTCAGCAAGCGCAGCCACCCTCTGTTGGTGAGACAGCTGCGTGACGAGGTAGCCAGTCTCTGCTGGTGAGACAGCGGAGCGCCGAGGTGGCCAGTCTCTGTTGGTGAGACAGCGGAGCGCCGAGGTGGCCAGTCTCTGCTGGTGAGACAGCGGAGCGCCGAGGTGGCCAGTCTCTGTTGGTGAGACAGCGGAGCGCCGAGGTGGCCAGTCTCTGTTGGTGAGACAGCGGAGTGCCGAGTTAGCCAGTCTCTGCTGGTGAGACAGCTGGGTGACGAGGTAGCCAGTCTCTGCTGGTGAGACAGCGGAGCGCCGAGGTGGCCAGTCTCTGTTGGTGAGACAGCGGAGTGCCGAGGTGGCCAGTCTCTGTTGGTGAGAGAGCGGAGTGCCGAGGTAGCCAGTCTCTGTTGGTGAGACAGCTGAGTGCCGAGGTGGCCAGTCTCTGCTGGTGAGACAGCGGAGCGCCGAGGTGGCCAGTCTCTGTTGGTGAGACAGCTGAGTGCCGAGGTGGCCAGTCTCTGCTGGTGAGACAGCGGAGCGCCGAGGTGGCCAGTCTCTGTTGGTGAGACAGCGGAGCGCCGAGGTGGCCAGTCTCTGCTGGTGAGACAGCGGAGCGCCGAGGTGGCCAGTCTCTGTTGGTGAGACAGCGGAGCGCCGAGGTGGCCAGTCTCTGTTGGTGAGAGAGCGGAGTGCCGAGGTGGCCAGTCTCTGTTGGTGAGACAGCGGAGCGCCGAGGTGGCCAGTCTCTGTTGGTGAGACAGCGGAGCGCCGAGGTGGCCAGTCTCTGCTGGTGAGACAGCGGAGCGCCTAGATGTCGTGTTTTCACAGCCAGTCTGATTCTGATTTTATTCACATCAACCAAAACAGTCTACGTTCATGTGTTTGCTTGACTTCTTCACTCAGCATATTTCATTAAAAGTGACTAGTTGCTGCACTAAGCCATTATATTTATTCATTCGGATACAAAAAAAGCAAAAGCTATGAATTCTCACCCAAGTATGCGATTCATATTATTGTGTAGATGTTCAGATATTCATAGGTCTCTCTTCTCGCTCTTTCTTTCACTCGATCACTTTCTCCCTCTGTCTCTCACGATCTCTGTTTGTCTCTCTGTCTATGAATAGATATAGGCAAAAACGAACGTCGGTCGTTTGCAGAACTTGCAAAACTATGCAAGGAAAATTGCTGTAACAAACCTGCTGCTGCAATCCGTGTAGAAACCAACCATTGAACTAGTCAATCTTGACTACATGCAGCGATTTTGCCATCACAATTTGATTGGAAGGATAGCGGGAGCAGCTGGAAAAAAGAGTGTCCTAGTCGAGATTCCCCCAGTCGGTCAACGGCATTTGCACAATGAAGAAAATGCTTGTGGAGGGCAATTCGCGCCTTCATTGGGGTTTGAGCTTAACTTGATATGGTTCTTCTTTTGGGTTGCCACATCTGAGGATATATCTTTCGATCTGACCTTTTGACACATTTTGTTGTGCTTTAATTTGCTCATCAGGCCATTGGGGCATTTATCCATTTTACTTTTTCATGCTATAACCAAAAATGGCATGATATTTCCAGCAGCGCAGAAGTATATTGATAGCCGCATGTACAGTATCCGCGTGGATGTATGCTTTGCGTGAACTGATTCGACCCCCTGATCGTCCCAACTCGACTCAACACCGCTTCAAACCTCAGTCCACGTGAGTAGTATCAACTTAGATTGTTATTGACACTTAATTTGGATTAAATTTCGAACTAGCTGACAATGCATCTTCAACACGAATAATTGTAATGCATGCAGCCTGTTTTGTGACGCTTATGATTTATATTTGAAGGTTATGAAGATGCAATCAATATTGGCTCATTGAAGTGGATCTAGATTCGAATAAGGTGACAGAAGACCACAATCATGGCCATACCGATGCACAATTGTGTCGTATCGTTGACCACATCTCCAGCGTCCCACCATTTGGTAACAATGGGCATTCTGAAACTCATCTATTCGGAAAAATGTGTGATCCTCAATATGCAAGGTGCCGCTTCTGGCTCAGTGGATGTAACCTAGCACATGACTTAGTGGGTCATCATGTTGGAAACATCAGATCTGTAGGCAATTCAGCGGACTACTTCAATATCGACAAAATGGCATCATTCACACCAATCCAACCGCCTGGCAGCACTGCACGTCGGATATCGGAGATAATTATGCTTGAAGATACAACAGAGCGCAGTGGGAAGATAAAAAATACCGAGCGCTATTCCGTGAGGGAGCGAAGACGCAGCGAAATATCGTCACGAGAAGATACAGAGAAGACCGAGCGTCATGGCGTGCCGAGGCCATCGAACACTTAGTCCATGGGCAATTATAGTTAATGTTTCTGAAATTTTCATACTTGTGTTATTTTGTGGAGATAATTTGGCAATCCAATGTGTTATTCGTCCATTCAAATTTGAGACTTACACAGGAAGTTGGAATTCCACGAAAGTGGAACGAACAATCTCGATCCAGGGGCTGGCTGACTAATTAGTCACATATCGGCTGTCACTCCTATTTTAACCTCTAAACGCCAGTGTACTTTTCCACCAAGACATTGTCTTTGATTGCAGAGGGAATCTGATACAGGAAGTTGTAGTTTATGCATTTATGCGAGATAATGTCAAGCTTAGCACGCGCCATGGAGGGGGAGGAATCCGCCCACCCCTCCGGATTTTCGTACATATCTCCAGAGTTTACCGGTCGATATACACCACTATATGTGCACCTGCTTAGAAATGACTGGCGCGTCATGTAAAGCAAGAAAAACAGAAATCGGCGGGAACTTTTCGAGTTAGGCGTCGTTAAGCTCAAAACATCCCTTATATTGTCAAAAGGGAAGTATTCTTGGCAACACTAGCGACTTGTTTGATATACATTGTTATGCTATATAGCTTCAAGGTCATGTTAGGTCACCGAGGTCAAGCCAGGTCAATTTCATGACAGGTCAATGGAACCAAACTTAGTCAACTGGAATGTTAGCATAAATACAAATGACTGTCACGCGATTGATGTCACTTTGCATGCTACCCCGTACACATCCTGAAAACTACCGTTTGTCATTGTGTACCTAAGCGTTCCCATACTTTGTTTACGTACTTCACTCCTTTCTTCGCGAAGCCGATTGCGCCGAGCCCCCGACGGACCAGTCGGGCGGGAGGCCCGGTTCCGGCAACTGGAACAGGTAACCGCCCCAATTAAGTGCTGCTATACAAGTGACCTGAGGTCAAATTCCGGGTCTAGCATCTGTACTGCATCATTAGGAATGTCAGGAACATCATTGCTGCCCATTTTGGAGCATTAAAACAGAAATACAGCGATATATAACAATGACAACCCAAACCACGAACTATAAGACAATTTTGACAGATGTTGCCTCATATGATCTTGAAGATATTGACCTAAGGTCATGACATTTGCACAAAATAGAGTTCCTATCCGTACTCATCCACCCTGAAAATATCCTTACTCCAGCTTTAATAGGAGCCGAGATATTATGGGGCAGAATCCGCCTCCTTCAGTGCGCGTCATTTTCAGAGGCCCTCCAGGGAGCGTGATAAGTACTCGTGTACGTATAGTACAAGTACTTCTATGCACCATTGACAACGTGTTTGCCCCCTTCCGATATATTTCCTCGGTTGTGTAGTTTGTCTGATTTTTCCGTGACTTCCTGGGATCACAATTGTGTTAGCTCCGCATGGTCTGTTCGACCTTGTTCCAGTTACATGTAATCGCCGAAATGATTACAGTGATGAAATGCCTATCATAGATCGACCCAAAGCTTCCGGCCATTCAGAGCAACTGTGTGACCGAGCGTCATGTGCTTGTTTTATGGCTTAATTGTTGACGTCACAACTATTCCGATATAACAACACTGGGACGCAGCGAAAGTTTTCTTTAGGGAGCTCGACTAAAAAGAGCGCAATAAAGCAGGGAACAGAACATTTCTGGCTTTGAGTTGTGAAAATCTTACAGCGTCTTATATTATCTGTTGTATTTTTTATTGGGGACGCTTTAGCTGCACCTCTGGATCTAAAGGAACCAGAGGCGCATGGATTTTGGGGAAACTTGCACAGCACGCGAACGTCCGCAGGGGCAGATATCTGCCCCCTGCGGTCTTTCATAATTTGTCGCCAAACTAATCGGGTTAGCAAGGCCAAACCTCGCATAGCTGCTCATTGATCTTTTCTGCATATCCTCATACATTTTTAATCCTGGGTCGTCTCAGGTCAGGTCACCAGGTCAGACTAAGTGAACCAACTACACTCGGAGTTCTAAATGGCATAACTTCCACAATAATTGGGCGATTGATTTCAAACTTATAACACGTCATGCTCTCATCAGGGATCATGACATATATATCTTCTTTTTTCGTAGCATTGACCAGGTCAGGTCGCGGCCATGGCTTCCGCCCACTCCTACGGTTTTTCGTAGACAACCCCAGATTTTACCGGCCGATTTACGCCATTGTTTGCATACCTGCTAATAAATGGCCGGCGCGTTGCTTAAAGTAAGAACAATGATAATCGACGGAAAATGTTCCGAGTTAGGGGTCGCTCAAGTAAAAAACATTGATCAGCACCAGACCACAAATATCGGCGCTGATGCGCTTCCCGTATATTAGCAAAAAGGAAGTGTTCCTGGCAAACCTAGCGACTTGTTTGATGTACATTGTCATGCTGCATTGTTTCAAAGTCATGTTAAGTCACCGAGGTCAAGTTAGGTCAAATTCATGACAGGTTAACTCACGCCCTGGAGGGGGATGGCGAAATCCGCCAACCCCTCCGATTTTTCGTACATAACTCCATATTTTACCGGCCGACATACGCCAAATGTGTCGCGTACCTGCTTAGAAATGACCGGCGCATTGTTTAAAGTATGAAAAATGAAAATCGGCCGAAAAGTTTCCATGTTACGGGCCCTTAAAGTACAAACAATTCGCAGCGCCAGACCACAAAAATCGGCGCTGATGCGCTTCCCGTATATTGGCAAAAGGGAAGTGTTCCTGACAAAACTAGCGACTTGTTTGATGCATATTTTTATGCTATATAACTTAAAAGTCATGTTAGGTCGCCGAGGTCAAGTCAGGTCAAGTTCATGACAGGCTAATGGAACCAAACTTGGTCAACTGGAATTTGTCATAAATGCAAATGACTGTCATGCGATTGATGTCACTTTACATGCTACTCCCTACACATCCCGAAATCTGCTTTTGTCATTGTGTGCCTAAGCGTTTCCATACTTTATTCATGTATTTCACTCCCTTCTTTGCGAAGCCGATTGTGCCGAGCCGCCCAGAGCAGGCGAGTTGGGAGCCCGGTTCCGGCAACTAGAGCAGGTAATGACCTAATAAAGTGCTGCTATATAGATGACCTGAGGTCAAATGGCGGATCTGACATCTGTATTGCATCATCAGTAATGTCCAAAACATCATTAATGTCAATTTTGGAGCATTTAAACACAATCACAGCGATCCATAACAATAACAAGCCAAGCCACGCAAAACCAGGAAATGTTGATATTTTGACCTCATTTGACCTTGAAGATATTGACCTAAGGTCATGAACTTTGCCCACAATAGAGTTCACTATCGTGTCTATCCACCCTGCGAATTTTGTTGCTCTAGCTTTCATAGGAGCTGAGATCTTAGGGAGTCTGCCCCCCCTTCCAGTGCGCGTTATTTTCAGAGGCCCTCCAGGGCGCGTGTTAAGTACTGCTCCGATAAGGGTCAGGGCACGCACAATTATATCTAGTATTCCATAACTGGTGAATCTAAAATCTTCACCCAGTATTGTAACGGGTTGGGCTCAAAACTGACGAATCCATGAATAAAATGGCAAAGGTCCGATGAGTCAACACACGATTTCTCACGGCGGATTGGATGCTTCCAAAGCGAAGCTTGCACGACTCAGCCGGATCTGAATTGACATTCGAAGACAAGTTGTCTTTTACAGAAAGCGATGGTGGTTTTTAGCTACATCACTTTAGAATTCATATAACATGCTTTGTAGTGCATCGGTTCCTTTTGAGCTAACAGCTCTCAAAAGTGTTCAGTTCGCTCCTGACCAAATCGGCATTCAGCGTTGTCACTACATCGTTGAAAAAAAGAAAAACTGGTGAGCGACTGCGTTGATGCCAGGCGTTCCCACACGCCTACTTTGCCCATGATTTTCAGTAGGCGACAGTTTCTAAATGCTCTTCCTCAAAACAGGAGCAGACCAATAAACCATCGCTTTATTTAATAAACCATCGCTTCGCTGTTGTTCGTTCACAGTTCATCAGCACCATTGTCGTCATCGTCCATCCGACATGTGTCCGCTCCGTAAACCGAGTAGTGCCGCACTACTGACCGCCGCAACACTACTGAGCCTGCGTCCGTCTGCGGGGACGGCGAGACAGGTCGTGCGCGTGTGCTGCGTCTGCCACCGCTCGCGTCGTCCGCCCAGGTGACACCCACGTATCCGCCCAGTGGGACCTTGGGCTGTCCTCGCCCTTGACGATTTGATTAACCGCGTCATCAGGACGCGGATCCGCTGCCTCCCACGCCAATCACGCCCAGACTATTGCGCTCCGGCACAGACAAGCTCGCGGGCGGCCATCGACGGAGCATTGCTGCACTTCGGCACACGCTTCATGGCTGGTGCATCGCCTGAATATTACCACGAACCTTGGACAGAAGGGTGTTGGGCAACGGAATTGTTTGGCCGACGGTCGTTGTGAGATGGAGGAAGAGGAAGACGCGCATTCAGCGATGCGGTCATTATGTCGGAGAGCGGCCATCACACTTGGAGCGTGTCGACGTGTGGCAACCTGGGCGGAAGTCGACCAACACTTGGCGACAATCCAGCGAAGAGTCTCGGCCAGAGTTTTCCCCTCGGAGAACTTTCAGTTTCCAGTGGGAAATGTTGACGTAAGAGTATGCAGGTATATTAACACGCGCCCTGGAGGGCCTCTGAAAATAACGCGCACTGGAGGGAGGCGGATTCCGCCCCCCCCCCCCATAAGATCTCAGCTACTATGAAGGCTAGAGCAACGAAATTCGCAGGGTGCATGGACACGATAGTGAACTCTATTGTGTGCAAAGTTCATGACCTTAGGTCAATATCTTCAAGGTCAAATGAGGTCAAAATAGCAAAATTTTCTGGTTTTGCGTGGCTTGGCTTGTCATTGATATAGATCGCTGTGGTTGTGTTCAAATGCTCCAAAATTGGCATTAATGATGTTTTGGACATTACTAATGAGGCAATACAGATGTCAGATCCGCCATTTGACCTCAGGTCACCTATATAGGAGCACTTTATTAGGTCATTACCTACTCAAGTTACCGGAACCGGGCTCCCATCCCGACTGCTCCGTTGGGCGGCTCGGCACAATCGGCTTCGCAAAGAAAGGGGTGAAATACATGAATAAAGTATGGAAACGCTTAGGCACACAATGACAAACAGTAGATTTCTGGATGTATAGGGAGTAACATGTAAAGTGACATCAATCGCATGACAGTCATTTGCATTTATGACACATTCCAGTTGACCAAGTTTGGTTCCATTAGCCTATCATGAACTTGACCTGACTTGACCTCGGCGACCTAACATGACTTTTAAATTATAGAGCATAACAAGATGCATCAAACAAGTCGCTAGTGTTGTCAAGAACACTTCCCTATTGCCAATATACGGGAAGCGCAGCAGCGCCGATTTTTGTGGTCTGGCGCTGCGAATTGTTTTTACTTTAACGGCGCCTAACTTGAAAACTTCTCGGCCAATTTTCATTTTTCTTGCTTTAAGCAATGTGCCGATGATTTTTAAGCAGGCATGCGAAAAAGTTGGTGTATATCGGCCGGTACAATATGGAGTTATGTACGAAAAATCGGAAGGATTGGCGGATTTCGCCATACCCCCTCTAGGGCGTGTGTTAACCTGTTATGAACTTCACCTGACTTGACCTCGGTGACTTGACATGACTCTGTAACAATGTAGCATGACAATGTACATCAAACAAGTCGCTAGTTTTGCCAAGAACACTTCCTTTTTGCTAATATACGGGAAGCGCATCAGCGCCGATATTTGTGATCTGGCGCTGATCATTTTTTTAAAAACTTTAGCGACCCCTAACTCGAAAACATTTCCATCGATTTTAATTTTTCTTACTTCAAACAACGCGCCGGTCATTTATTGGTAGGTACACAAACAATAGCGTAAATCGGCCGGTAAAATGTGAAGTTATCTACGAAAAACCGGAGGGGTTGGCGGATTTCAACCCCCCCCTCCCCTCCAGTGCGCGTGTTAAGGTATAATCTATGCATTGTGCTGTGCTATGCTGGGTATAAGGGGGGAGATTGTAATATGTTTCATGAGAGAGGGCACTCTGAGCTGCAAGATTCACAAACAGATCTATCAGATACAAATTACCTTTTCGATGGTAATTCCATAGGCAGAAGCAACCAGCCAAACGGTGGCAAGCTGGGTGGAGGTTACCTGCCGATCAAGCCGGACGGAAGTTGCTTGTCGAACAGTACAAGCTGGCCAAAAGTTGTCTGTTGATCACTGATAACCTGGGCGAAAGTTGCATGCCGATCATTGACAAGCTGGGGGAAGGCGCCGTATATCTCAGCTTGCGGTGTGCCTATATCTTCATCGATCACCATGGCCTCATATATTTGTAGTACATCATGTTTATCATGTAAATCAAGACCTCTCTCATGGTTACATCTTGTGCCCAATTATTCCTTCTTTATGGACACTATATCTAGTATTTTGTTTCCCCTTGTAGATCACTTGAAAGGAGACATTTTTATCCAAACAATACATGAGCTCCTTCCTGATTTTCCTTCATTTCTAGTTTTGTCCCTGATCCGGGCAATGTTGAAGCTGTCCAATAAAAGGGTCCTGTCCTACACTCTCCTATGTATCTCTGTCCACATCAACCTGTCATGCTAATCCGTGGTTGCGAAATAGCACGGGTTACCGGCCGTGTTTTGCTGTATGCTATTATTACCTCACTGAAAAATTGTGGTACTAAATTGTAGAGTTTTATGTGCAATATTAGGAAATGAGAGAATGAGAGACGTGCTTCCTTCTCGACTCAAAATCACTGAAATCTGACAATCATCGCATACTCCACAATTCATTATATATTTGTTATTTAAGTGTTACAGAGTTCGCTTAGACATTCCTTGTTAATCGAGCCTGTAAAGTAACCAGAAGGGCTACTAATCTTTATCAACAAAACATTTTATGTTTGTTACATGAATGCTACAGAAGTCGCTGTGACCTTTCCC
Source organism: Imbricaverruca yamaguchii (assembly GCA_034440575.1). Classification (NCBI taxonomy): domain Eukaryota; kingdom Metazoa; phylum Arthropoda; class Thecostraca; family Neoverrucidae; genus Imbricaverruca; species Imbricaverruca yamaguchii. Next base: position 168,282 of record JAOTOL010001595.1, on the reverse strand, counting down.
AATAACTTAGCAAGCAGCCTGTAAAATCATCCGCAGGTTTATCAAACTTGTGCCCCATGGTATCAGTGGAGCTTATTCCAGATTCAGTTAGCACCACCAGATAATTGCTTACGCGGTACAATTATCGCATTCATTTAGGTATTATTTCTTATTATTTAATTATGATCTTATTTATCTCCGGAACAACTTGTACCCAAAGGTAGACACTGGTGATACTGGTTCCTCAGTAAATGCAATGTCATTCACTCACTCCCATTCACCAAGCTGTTTCCATCATTGGCGTATTGCGAAACTAGAAAAGATGTCGAGAGACGCAGTGAGTAATGTGTGCTATCTAAAGTGTACATTAAAAATGCAACAAAATATCAGTATATTTTATTCTACATATTGCTCCGGAGACGTAGCTACCGCCTGTGCCATGCTACTAGAAAATGCCGTTGTTTAAGGGTGGCTCTGTTGTTTTAAGAATATAGGAGTGTAATTATTGTTAAGCTCATGGTGCTATGGTTGCCTTTGGTTCAATTCACGCTGGAAGGGTGATCTTGCGATGCGAAACATATGTCATGGCAACATATGTCAAGCAAATCATGCAAAGGCCTTAAATAAGCCACCGCACTGTCCACTTATGTGTGGTCCTGAACAGTGCATCAGGACATAGTCTACCGCACTGTCCGCTTATATGTGGTCCTGAACAGTGCATCAGCACATAGTCCACCGCACTATCCGGTTATGTGTGGTCCTGAACAGTGCATCAGCACATAGTCTACCGCACTATCCGCTTATGTGTGGTCCAGAACAGTGCATCAGCACATAGTCCACCGCACTGTCCACTTATGTGTGGTCCTGAACAGTGCATCAGCACATAGTCCACCGCACTGTCCACTTATGTGTGGTCCTGAACAGTGCATCAGCACATAGTCCACCGCACTGTCCGCTTATGTGTGGTCCTGAACAGTGCATCAGGACATAGTCCACCGCACTGTCCGCTTATGTGTGGTCCTGAACAGTGCATCAGCACATAGTTCACCGCACTGTCCGCTTATGTGTGGTCCAGAACAGTGCATCAGCACATAGTCCACCGCACTATCCGCTTATGTGTGGTCCAGAACAGTGCATCAGCACATAGTCCACCGCACTGTCCACTTATGTGTGGTCCTGAACAGTGCATCAGCACATAGTCCACCGCACTGTCCACTTATGTGTGGTCCTGAACAGTGCATCAGGACATAGTCCACCGCACTGTCCGCTTATGTGTGGTCCTGAACAGTGCATCAGCACATAGTTCACCGCACTGTCCGCTTATGTGTGGTCCTGAACAGTGCATCAGCACATAGTCCACCGCACTATCCGCTTATGTGTGGTCCTGAACAGTGCATCAGCACATAGTCCACCGCACTGTCCACTTATGTGTGGTCCTGAACAGTGCATCAGCCAGCATGACCGACGCCCAATCCGCGTCATGTACTATCTATGTGCGTCATTAATGAAACACACTATACGGATGAAGCGCACTTCTGTGAAGTGCAGTGCAGTGCAGGCTGCTCAAGCGGCTCAGATTCGCCGCGTTACCTTGCACCACTTGTAGAGTAGCTCTGACAGGTCCGCACTTCGGCCGCTGCGACTCCTCGCGTTTCCGGACTCCTTTCTCCACTCTGGGTTGGAGGTGGCGTGTTGCGTCAGTGCCCGGGGGTACGGCCTGGTCAACTAGTCGCAGCGGCCGCGTAATGACAGGTTTTGAAACCGGAGGCGGTCTGCTCGCGCCCGCCGCCGTGTGATTTGCGACACCAGCGACGACCGGCAGATCGGCGAACTGCGGCGGCTCCCGGCCAGCGTAGCTCGCTCGGGCGCGGCACGTACCGCGCTCTGGGTGGGGCGCCGATGTTCGCTCGGTAAATGGACCAGGTGCATCGGCTTCCGACGATCGGACTGCGTGGCACTGTCCTTGTTGCAGACGGTACTCGGAAAGCGGAGACACGGAGAGCTTCAAACACGTAGGACCAACAAACTGCATAAGTGTACATTATGAACTATGCACTGTCTGGACACACCTATGCACAATGATTGAGTGCGGTACCAAAACTACATTCCACGATCTCATGGAGAACATCCTCATGCATTTGTAACTTCGCATTTTTGCAATATTTATTATCATCAATCTGTCATGGGTAAAGTTTTCCGTACGTCCGGACAGAGTTCTAGAAATGAGTTTATTCGTTATTATTAGACCAATGTGATTGCACTTCTTTATTCATTATTAGACCATGTACAGCTTCACACAGCTTGAACCACTTTCCCCAACTGCCTCTCAAAGTTTCCACAATGCTTCGCACATTCACCAAAAATAACCAGCATGTTCAGTACACTCGTAGCGTACCAAACATGTTGCTTTTCTGTGAGGAGTTGAAATGTATGAAACGACTTGGTCTATTCGTCTCTAGGCAGCTTTAAATACCACATGATAACGCGCTGATAATGGGGGTCCTCCTCAGCGTGGCCAGAAGACCCGGCTGTGGCTCAGGACCGGTGCCAGCGTGGCCAGAAGACCCGGCTGTGACTCAGGACCGCTGCCATCGTGGCCAGAAGACCCAGCTGTGACTCAGGACCGCTGCCATCGTAGCCAGAAGACCCGGATGTGATTCAGCGTCGGTTGGGAGCGGAGGGAAGTGTAGCCGGTGTTCGGTGCCGCTGTGGTGCCGGCGGCCGGGGCGGGGACGCCTCGGCACCGCCCGACTCTCCGACCCAGTGACGCGTCACTGACCAGATGCCCGTGGCAAATCCCACATTCCAGGTGCTGACGTGGGAAGCGGGCGCACCCCGTCACCAGCGCCGATGACGACTGTGACATAAGTTTTGCTCAGGTGCGACAGTGGCGCAAACACTGCGGAACGCCCATCACGATGTCAGCCTCGTCAGATGCTGGCCAAGACCCCGGACGAAAGCGTAACTGGCATCGATGACGTCATCCAGCGGCCGAGCTAGCAGGGATGACGTCAGCAAGTGAGCGTCAGCCACTTCGCGGAAGTGGTCGACGGCTGCAATGGCCGGGAACTTTACTCACCAAATTGTGCAATGTATTCCTGAAAAAGGCATGCGCATAGCATGCATCAGCTCCGTATGGATTAGATGCTTTCCGCAGAGTAGAGTAGAGCACGTATGTCTGAATAGTGTTTAGCGCTTAGCATGCCGATTCCCCGCCACAAATGGAAATCAATTACAAAGGTGCATGTATTTTGAATGCTAATATTAACTTGTGATTGTTTTTATGATTATTATTTAATATCTGAAACATCGAAGTGGGTTTAGATGCATACGCATATGCATGTACAAACACACACACACACACACACACACACACACACACACACACACACACACACACACACACACACACACATATATATATATATATATATATATATATATATATATATATATATATATATATATATATATATAAATATATATATGTATATATATATAGAGGGATATATTTGCATATGCATATATATATATACATATATAGGTATATATACACATGCATATATATACATATAGGTTTATATATGCATATGCGTATATATATATATATATATATATATATATGTGCGCGCGTGCGCGTGTGTGTGTGTGTGTGTGCATATAAATGAATGTTTTTTTATCTCGTCTATTTTGACATCTTAATCCAGTTTTCAGGTAATAAACGTTATTCCTTGCTAAAAATGCTATGACCCATGGTTACAAAATGTACACTGTTGTGCACACACGAGGTTTTTGGCTTCATGTCGTACTCGACTACAATGGGCCAAAACCGGACGAGCAAGTTTGCACGAGTCTTGATCCCTGCAGAGATGCTACAGAGGGGCGTGGCTGGACGGTAGCCGCACCGGGTGCCACCCATAGCCAGACTGCGCTCCTGACCCAGTTGGCACGTGCACGGTCTGAGTGGTGAAGGCCACTTCCCGGTATCTGATTCAGAGAAACCGGCAGGCCTAATAGGCCGGCTGTGACACCGTGCCACTAATTGCGAGATGGGTGCCGTGCGGAGATTGTTGTGTCTGTTGGCGGCCATCACTACGAAAGGTCGCCGAGAGGACAACAGTGGTACAGATTCGAGAGATTCCACCGTGCAACTGAAAGCAAGGGTTGCCCGGATGTGGACGAAGGCGGCTCTCTGTGACACAAAGGTCACGGCTTGGCTGGCGGCTGGGTCGGTTGGTCACGTGTCCCGGCCGGGCCGGCACTGAGCAGCAGGTGTCGACTCAGAAGCACACCCCTTCCACCCCGACTGGAAGCTGGATGGAAAACATTATCAGTGGTCATCATCAGTTAGAATTCGCTCATGTATGATCTTCTGCCCTCCTAACTACAAGTTGGGCGGGTGTAAAATGTGGTCGGTCAGCACCACCGGTTAGCATCAGCTACCATACCAGTGCCGCTGGTCAGCACTACAGCACCAGTATCAGCTACGTTACTAGCACCAGTGCGGATGGTGCGGACAGCTACGTTGTCAGCACCATCCGTATCAGCTACCGTACCAGCACCAGTATGTACGCCTCTCAGGGATAACAGGCATGCACCCACATTCATCGAGATTGCCAAGATCCAGCCGTGAGCAAGCCGGAAAGAGGAAAACCTTTCATCGCACCGCAACAACCAGGATGTCCAGAGAACGATGAGAGGTTCTGTTGTAATTCGATGGATGGCTACTGTGATGGATGAGATGTTGGTGAAGTATATGCTTGGGTTAATTATGAACGCCCGTTATTATGTCACGGCCGTTAGGTAGGACCGATAGGATATCTGAAGATACCCTGCCACACTTTCACTTTTCTTATTTAAGCTTCTCTTTTCAAGAAATTTGAATGCATTCGACACAGTATAGAGTTAGAAAAAAAAAGCCAAAACATTATCTAAGTATTTGGGATGTCTTCCTTATAGTTTCTGTTCGATGGTCTTCGTTGTCCTTTTTTGCTAGCATGTCTTCCCTTGACCTGTTTGTGCTAAGTTTCTGCACTTCCTTGCCATCTAGAAACAGAGCAGATGGTATCAACAGACGCAGAGTAATATCATCTTTTGGATAATGCATGCAATGCATTCAGTGACATTTCAACCATTCTTTCCACCTATCCTCTCACAAACACGACATTTCGATGAGACCCTGTTTCGTGTCACGTACGTGGCCGTTCGAGGGCGCAAGTGACTCTCACTTGGTCCGGCTCCACGGAGGCTGCTAACTCCCACACCGTGTGCTTCAGCTACTCTACCGTGACTGGAGTGGTCCTCCAGATCTCACCTACTTCCACTGACCAAAACCAGTAGTTCAGGAGAGAGAGGTCAGCTATTCGAGCGGACCAGGGCCGCTCGGTCGGCCGGCGGCAGTTTCAGCTTTAGCTAGGACATTTCCTTCGCTGACAATGAACCCAGCCAGACAATAAGTCAGACAGCTATTTAGACGCTACACGCGATGATATCGGAACAAAGACACTTTGAAGTGGATGCGAAACTTCGGCGCAACTCTGTCACGTCTCTCTGCGTACCAAAGTCCAGGACAATCCATGTCTCCTGCTTGTTCGAGAGAGAGAGAGAGAGAGAGAGAGAGAGAGAGAGAGAGAGAGAGAGAGAGAGAGAGAGAAAGAGAGATAACGAGAGAGAGAGATAAACGAAGTTTCGATGGCTGAGGTGCTATGACGTCGGAATTTTGGCCGCCAGGACAACCACTGAAGTTGTCCTGAATGTCAAAGTTGTGTGGTATTTACAATAATACTCCAAAAGTTGCAAGTGTTATTATATTTTTCTTTGGATTCTTTTCAAAGATTTAAAATGAATACATGCATTGGAAGACCGTATGGATTTCAGCCAAGTATTTCACACATATGGATGCAACTTCCCATGGCATTGCTTTCTGATGATTGTGATTGGTGATGAAACGAAAGTCACACCAACCACGGACGCAATAACGCTGACAAAACGATGGGTATCACCCCCCAGCATGTACTGCATAATCAAGGATGACATGCTTCGACAATGTTCAGTCTTTCGTTCGAATGCTGAGGAAGGCCATCAACGGCTACAAGATCATCATGAAGTTGCAGGATCATCACAACAATGCTGGCTATCGCTTGTGTGTGTGCTAAGTCGATTTCATTTTTTTCTGGCTTAGTTACGTAACCGGAAGTTTCGCGAGTGGTCCGCCGGGTGTGACATCTACCGGCTGTAAGTATAGATCGTAGTAGTTTGATGCCGCTAAAGATGACGGGAACAGCCTGCTGAGTTACACGCCGCACCCTAAGGCGCGGGTTGAGCTGTCATCACCTAGCTTCTCGTATCAACGCTAATAAATATTGCCCTTACGGGAATATACTATTCTCCTGTGCATATGCTCAGCAGTCCATGAATGCTGCCGCCACCATGAATCCAACCATTTCCATTGTAGTTGGACCAGGCACAAATATGGAGCAGAGGCAAGCGCAAGTATGGAGAAGTGGTGAAATGATCTGACCCAACTCGAGTGGGTACTTCCTTGAAGTTTCAACGTTTTTTTTGTGGCGGGGATGACCGAGTGATTATAATGTGAACTTTGGATTCTGGAATCAAGATTCGCACCATTCGGAACACTTCCCAATACCGTGCCCCACCAGCGAAACAGTGTGGGCGGCGCCATTATGATCGGCGCCATTACCCGTAATCGTGCACACAGTGCATCGTAAACCACCCAGTAAACAAACAACAAACAAACAACGTCAGAATTGTGAACACTCCCATCTTCGATACTTTTTCTCGAAAGGCACACACCAGCAAAGGAATCCCGATAGACGTTGCTTTGGTGATAACACGTGCAGCATCGAATGAAGTACCAAGTACGTAACGAAAACATGATGCAGTGAAGCTATCAAGTCACGAGGTGAACCAATTTCGCCAATAGTTTCTCGGCCAAAATTTCAATTTTCAGTATTATCAAATTTCAACTTTCAAATTTCGTCATATAGATTATCAACTTTAAATTATCCAGATGTGCTGAACGTATGTTTCCGTGAGTGTCACTGTCAATCCCAAACGAGCCGGAGCGAATCATGAACTCCCGATTGGTTAAGCGAGTCTCCAGCGTGCCAGGGAGAGTCAACAGCGAGTGGGAGTTCCTCCCCTCTGCTATCGGAGCGGCACACGGTTGTGAGTCACGTGCGTCTTAGTGGTGCTCCACCGTAACGCGAGGTGACGACATGTAGTAGTGTGTGCGTCCGGGGCGTTAACACGGTCAAGGTCAGCTGGTCTGCACGTGTTGGCCGGCGAGGTCGGCCGGCCACACAAAGCATGTCTGTCGCTGCCATCGGGAAGCGGCCGGCCGGCGCCGCACTCACGAGCCGGGAACACGGAAACCAGCTGACGCCCGCCGATCACGACTTCGTTTGTCACGAACTTCTCCCATTGCAACTGAGCGGACTTACTTCCTTGTTGTGGACTCCATTAATTGCAATTTATCACAGGACCGGAACTCATTGTTTTATCTTCGCAGCACACTACAGCTTTTTGTATTGCTGACCGGGTGCCAAAGGAACGGGAGGAATGTTCGATGAAACTTCTGACACATAAGAGGTCACATAAGAGCCATATAAGAGCCCAATGTGGCTGTCAGTGCTTCAGATAAAAACACTAGAAGATTTGAACACTGCTTACTTCTGGCATGAGGTGACCTATCTCGAATAGCACAATTGAAAACACGTGGGATTTCTGATTCAGAGATCCATATTCGAATTCCACCAACGTCAACAGGCTTCGATCTATACGGGCCAGCAGAAATATGGCCTTCCAAATGCAGAAAACCTGGCGACTATCCGAAAATCAGCTGCGTCTGTGTCTTAGTCACCAGACGACTGGAACATCAGCTGGTCAAAACGTTGGGCTTCATGTTGTCGACGACCGTAGTCAGAATATCATTATTATGAAGTGTACCAAAAACTCGCCACTAATATCTGTGAACCAAAAAGCAAACAAACGACTGCACGTGTTTGCCACACATTTATTGCCGCATAGCCATTAGTAGATTACATCGCATTAGCATTGTTCTCATTTGGTTGCTGTATGCATACATCCTACATGGTTACCTTTTGTTTTCGCCCGTACTGTGGACTAATGTTGCAAGAAAATGTGCTCGTCTGAGGATGAATTGGGTCATCATGAACAACACGACATCTGCTGAAGAGGCTGGTATTTGCTAATTAGTCTCACCATCTGCACCTGCACAGTCTTCACATCATCTGCATTGTATGAGGCCTACAGCGAGTCTCCACGATCACATGAAGTGAAGCTCCCACCTTTCCGCTCAGTCAAGGCTTTAACCCGCCCCTCTCATCGGATACGAACCAACACGTGAAAATCGTGCCTCTGCTGAAGACAATTATACTCTCTGACAAGTGGTACTTACCGACATCCTGAAGTACGTGCATGCCACTTCGTCATGTACATACATAATGCGCAGTCGACCATGACATTCAGTCATGTTTTTACAGCACTAATAGCCGCAGATGACGCTATCCCTCGATTTACCATATTCTGCGATGTGCGAATATCTGGCCGACACCGAGGGTACTGTGCAGTGGAAAATCGTCAAACAGCTCACCACCAGCCGACCTTGACTGGAATAGCGACTATTTGCGCCATGCAAGCCACCCGCCCACCGCATCGTGGGCTGTTCATTCACTTCAGCACGAGAATGCGCCTCGTGGCGTCATGAATGCCAAGTGTTCATTGTTCATTGCAATAGGCGAGTACCTGGCGATGGAAGAAGTGTGACGCATTGCACCAGCTACTGGCACGCCACCCCGTGGGTCGAAACAGTGAGCTTGCACTACGTACAAGATGCGTGTGTGCATTTGTTCAGTTATTGTTCGCTTCGATTAGGCGATCTAAGTGGATCAATTGACGCCTCCAAGCAAGTAGTGAGGTCTGCATGGCGATCGTTCTGATGACGACCGTTCTGAGCTATGACGTTGTCGCATAGCATGGATGGTGCCTTGATGGTGACAGGTGGTGCTTGAGCACCATCTGAGATTGACTGAGCACCACTTAGCTTTAAAAAATCAACCTTAGTGCCTGCGGAAAAAAACGCGGAAAGGCACTACCTAGAAACCACACGCTATGTAAGAGAACCACCTGAACTTCTCGGAGGACTTCTGACAACTTCACTAGTGCCACATGGCCTGCATTCCTGGCCGTGCACAGTGCATACTGTCTAGTGCATACTCATGCATCCGGTGAGTAGTGACGTCACATAGGGATAGGGGGCGAGGAAACGCGAGACAGTATGCATACCCGATGGATATCGGAGTGGTCGCTCTTGACCGGCACACAGGGCGAGAGTCGGTTCTGCCGACTTGACCTTGGCCGCTGGAGCAGCAGTGAGCAATGCCAGCCTTGCGTGGTCGACCACAGCCTGGGGACGGTTTGGTGACAGATAATGATCGTGTCCACTAACAGCGGCCGCCTCTGATGTAATTCGTCCCTTGTTCGAGTCTAGTCTGCTGCGGTCCGGTAGAATGCTCTGTCATCTCTGAATATGCCAATGGATTTTTTATTAACCGACTTTGGTGTTCGATGGTGGTACTTATTTCATTGCACGTTTTTCTGCAAGACTTCATATTCACCTAATAAGAAGTTATGGACATGTTGCCACGGAGACAATGCCTGTAGAAATACCCTGGTAGTGCGCCTTCCGAGAAAGCCCCGGGAATGCGTGGATTCCAGCTCGTGACTGCGACATGGCCTCCGCCCGAGGGCGGCTTAGGTTGGGACATTGCACCATTCTGCCACACATACACCACGTCCGCTGCTCTCACACATATTATAACGACGCAGTCTGACAGAAGTGAAATCCAACATTTTCAATTGGATGTCCAGATTGATTCTTGAGATCAACTGGTCATAGAAGCTCATTAAGTGCGGAGGGTCCAAGAGTAGCGGAAAGAATCGATGTGATCAATTATAACTGATTTCACCTACATGAGAAGTCCAATCATACACAGTTGATTAGCCTGTCCGTACCAGGGTAAAACACCAAATATCACCAAGAATCAGACTATCAGCATCCTGCGATCCTAATGAGCGCTGCGTTCACCAATTGCACCAGTTTTTACATGGAAACATGGGAGGATCGGACCGGCGGGAGCCTGCAGAGTTGGCCTTTGAAAATAAACTGCAAGCATTGGTGACGGCGCGAGTTTTTGATTGAGGAGAGGGGGGACGAAAAGGTTTTCATGTCGTTATTTCCATACAACGCTATAGGCATAATGTAAACTTCGCCAAGTTTGGGGAAGGCGGACATGTTCCTCTCCCGTCCCCCACATGGCACCGCACACAATTGTCGCATCGGACAAGTTGTTCAGAAAGTTGTGTCCGGCAGAACAACCTTAAGAAGCTGAAAAAGTCGGCTGCGTCTGAATGTAGTTATGTTTTAAATGAAGCATTCTTCTACGACGAATTCATGTTTTATTCGGTTAGTGCTGAACATTAGTCCTTATATATATATTGACATATATCCGTAAATATCTCCATCTCTCTCCCTCCAGCTCTCCGCCACTATCTTTTTCCCTCTCACTCTCACTCTCACTCTCACTCTCACTTCCGCCCTCACCCTCACCCTCACCCTCACCCTCACCCTCACCCTCACCCTCACCCTCACCCTCACCCTCACCCTCACCCTCACCCTCACCCTCACCCTCACCCTCACCCTCACCCTCACCCTCACCCTCACCCTCACCCTCACCCTCACCCTCACCCTCACCCTCACCCTCACCCTCACACTCACCCTCACCCTCACCCTCACCCTCACCCTCGCCCTCACCCTCACCCTCACCCTCACCCTCATCCTCACCCTCACCCTCACCCTCACTCTCATTCTCACTCTCTCTATGTCTCTCTCCTCTCTCCCTCTCTCTCTCCCCCCTCTCTCTCTCTCTCTCTCTCTCTCTCTCTCTCTCTCTCACTTCACTATCGCATCCTCAGGCGATGACCCAAACGTCCTGCGATTCCCGCTGATGTACTGTCACAATGTCGGGAATGTTACGCGTGGCACATTCCGATGCACTCTCACAATGTCAGGAGAACGACACGGGCAGTGTCAGGAGCGCACCGAACTGGTGGTAGTTGTAAACACGTGATGGCATATCACCAGTGTACCGGCGTTGAACTGGGTGCACGCCTTGTCTGCATACCGTTGGACTTGACTGGGACATGATGCTTTTGTGAAGCGGCGGTTGGGCGAATCCGACCGTGCTTCGCGTCGAGGGAGGAGCTCGCCATTTGTCTGTGCCACCCCTGGACAGGGATGGTTCCCCTTCTCCGTAGGATTAAAATGTACAAGGCACTGGCTATTTGACACAATTGCAGCTTATTTAACTACCATCACCCTTTTACCGATTCAACAACAATCGGCGTTTGATTGCTGTTTAACTCTTTGCTGTTTCTTAACACGCCTAACACGATTGCTGTTTTACTCTTTGCTTAATTTCTTAACACGCCAGGCATGAACACACGCATGTATCCAATTCCATTACAGTGATAAGTCTGTTTTGACCGCGTTATTTTGAGAACCATTTCTCTAATTCGGACGCTTACTTTTGCAAGCTTGAGTCCGATGGCATGATCACCTTGCGTAAGTTTTGTGAAACTATATGTTGTAACATGTTTGGATATCAGGCAAACGAAAACATTGACATATTTCAGGCACCTGAATTTCACGCAACACTGGGTATTATGCCATCCGATGCATGTCACAGGAAAAATAATTGCGTTTGGGTCAGAAAGGGCCATACATACCCTACTTATGTCGCCCTATGTCAGTATGGAGAAGATTGACTTTAGGGAAGCATACTTCGCTTAGGTCACCATGGGGTTATTCATAGCAATGCGTACATTGTTACGTTGACGAAACATAACTAGCACAGTTGTCATGGGCGACATTGCATTAAACCATGTGTATGAAACATTGGCGTGACAAAATATAGTGTACTTCATTGAAATCCTTCCATTCATTGCATCACCCCCTCTCCTTTCCCAGCTGTGCCAAATGGCACCACATATAAGTCATGAAAAAATATCATGCTGCAGTTTTCGTCTCCACGTTATAATGCATCAACTGCAACATATGTCATCCTTCCAAGCGATTATCTGGGTGTCCATGCGAAAGCATTTGCGTGTCTAGTTCGGCGAAAGCTTGAAAGCAAATGTAGAACGGAATCTTATGGAGAAAATAGAAGTCACCAACCGGTAGCATTGAATGTTTTGATGGGTGCTGCACACACCGCCGCCACTGCAGGAAACGTAAGTACTACTTACGTTCAGAATATGTGACACATTCTGAACATGAGTACCAATTCATGCTTCCGAGTACAGTTACAGCTGACGCGTCCTCTATGAAAATTCAGATATTCTCTATGAGCATCCCACCATGCTTGGTCTGGGTATGATGAAAACCATTGCTTTGGGCGCTAATTGACCCACCCTGGTGTCGATGCGCCAAAATACTACTTACGATAGATAGTAAAATTGAACTGTGGCTTGATGATAATGTGTTTTATCAACAAAGGTGTACACAGTTCATGGTGAGGGAGGACGATGCTTGAACTCACCAATGCCACCAAGGGTATAATTTAATTCGTAAATCTGAAGTTTCTACCATTAATATTCAGCCATTTATCGCCTCATTTCTCTTCTCTCACGCTTCACCCACACAGAAAGTCTCCTTTTTAATATGACATGCACACATCCTTATTTTTGATGTGACAGAATCCAGATTGAAACTCCTGACGACGTAACTACTAAACTACAAATTGGCTGCAGTGGTCTGCCATCTCTATTGTGTGCAAAATGATGAGTGGCACTTTATGAAATTGATTAGAAGGGGAAATGCATGCATTGACCTTGGGGTTCCCGTGCATTAGGAGCAGGACTAGCTCCGTTTAGTGCCGTGTTAATCTAGAAGACACGGCGGCGATTCGACCAGTGAGTGGACAGAGACATTGGCAAGCCCAAGGCTATGCAAAGACCTTCCTACGTCAATTATATGAGGCTGGTCGGGCCCCAAGGAAGGCTGCTTTCGACAGTCTTACATGGAGATCGAAGACTAATGCTCACCTATGTTAGTAGCTGATAGGCATGTTCTTGCCAGCACATTGCTTCTCTGTCGCGACATGCATGCAAATCGAGTCGGATCGACATAAATGTTTTTTTATCGATGCGATTGTGCTGGCTTATGCTTCACTTTACCTTGGCGGTGCGATTAACTATTTTGCCCATGATGCCAGATGGCACGCGCTGCCAGGTACCAGATGCCAGCTTTGGATACAAGGTGACGAGTTGTTTATCATCATTAAATGAAGATCCTGCTTACTCTTGTAGTCAGACGTAACGGTTTGGAAAATTGCGCCAGCACATGCCACATCGCACAACTAGATTTACGAACATCCATGTGACAGGAATGAAGCCAGTGATACGCCGGAGCCCAATTTTGGAAATGCAACTTAAATAGTTTATCACCTTGCCCTAAATGACCCTGAGAAAAGCCTGAAATTTACCCGTATCACAGGCACTTTGGATGATAAAATGCGTGAATAGTATGCACAAAATGGCTGTATCCACCTTTCTAAGGCAAATTGTGTAGGCCACGATCATTCTGATGTAATATTATGTGGTAGCTTTTGCTCGATGTCGGATTTAAAGAAGACAACTGGGAACTGAGAACTGAGAACTGGAAATATGACGCATCCTTAAAATAGATTGAACAATTTGTGTTGCTCCGGTATCGCCTATTGTATTTGCCCGAGAACTGTCTGCTCTGAACGTCGTCAGCTTAACGATTCATCGCATGCTTTCTGGCATTGATCTGATTCGAACCTAGTACGTTCCATGATATTATTCTTAATTTTCAGTTGATGCATCAGTCATGCTAAAACACAAAATCCCATTTGTTCGGCGACCAGGACAAGGAAGTTGTTGCAACAACCGGTTAGATGGCTGCGCCCCAGATATTGACCTACTTATCCTGACGCGCAGCATCAGCAGAAGTATTCTTGGTGACCTTGATGACCTTGAGATTCATACACATGAGTTACTAAAGCATCCAAATATGTATCGAAGTATTCAGAAAGGACGACAATGTGTTTACAGGAGGCGACAATGTGATGACAAAAACTGCTATATCCCGAAATGTGTCCTCATCCCGAGGGTGATAAAACGTCTGGTTTCAATTTTAATAAATTCATTGTTGGCTACTTTCCGTGGGAATGTCGGCAATGAATACAAATTAAGTGTTCTGGTTACATATGAGAGATAGGCTATGTCAAATATAGTTACTGTCTACCTACACCATAAATGAAATACTCAACTAAGCCTCGACTATGGACCGATAGGCTTCGGTGGAATCCCATTAACTCGTCTTCTGCTTCTCCCAGTTGCCATATGCACCATCCTCCTCAGTATCCATTCGCATGAATCATATTGCAGATGTACTTAGTTCCCATGAACACAAATTGTGCTTGTAGCGTTCTTTCATTAGATATTCCATACACGAGTCGTTTTCGTCGCACTGACTCACTCAACCGTCACAGATACGCTTCGCCCCGCAGTGGGATCAGTCTCGTCACACGGCTGGCTAGGGAAATGGCGCTCCCTCGGGTTAACACAGCCGCCCCGATAAGGGGCTTGGAAGCACGAGGTGTTTCCGGGGACTCACGTAGTCCCCACCACACGTCCCCCTCTCCCCTTCCCAGTATCCATCCCGTGACTACGTCCCTTTGGATGTCATTCATCCAACCAAGCAACTAGCCCTCTCCTGTCACGACCAGGTAGGCCATCTTCCCCTGGACCCGTCCGCTCAGTTTTATCGGGGTAGCCGCGTCCCCTCGGCCCGTCCCCCGGGGTTGATGGAGTCCTGGAGGTTGAGGTCCCCCGTCACACAGTGCTGGTTGTGACGGGGGACCAACACACCTCTTTGGTCCCGATATCCCGGAGGGACGGGCGGGCCCGTGGGGGCTCACACGGGCAAAGTGGCTGGTCGCCTTGGGCCGGGGGCCTGGGACTATTCCCAGTGCCCGCCGGCCCGGGCGGCCGGGGTCAAGGGGTGGGTGGTGCTGTGTCCCGGTCGGGGTGGTGAGAATCTCTCTTCCGGCCTGGGGATGGCGCCGCCTGCCCCGTATAGCTCCTCGGGCGCCTGGCGACCTCCCGTTCGCGGGACCCAGGCGTCCCCCCAGTAGGGCCCTATGCGGTGGGGCGCCCGAGGAGCAGAAACAAAAACACACTACATGGCAACCAGAATAACCCAAAACGCCCCTGGTCCCTCTCGTAGGGGCCAGACCTGTTCCCCAACCGTCGTGGGTGAGGGCTCCCCTAACACAGGCAGCGCTAACGTTCCCCCTACACCTCGGGTCCTCATTTTCAGAGGACTTACGATGAGCCTTGCATCTTTATCTCCATTTCAACGAGGAAACGGATGCGACAGATTTGGGAACATTGCTAGATGTGAGAGGTTGAAGGATGGTGCTTTGGAGGTGGAGTTTGTGGTGGCCAAGGAGGTGGAGATTACCTTGAGGATATCTGATTTTGTGTACAGTGTGCGGAGAGGTGACACGAGAGTGGATTAGAGTATTTAAATTAAAGTAAAACCCCATCGAACAAAAAACACATCTCGAGGAATAATAAACTGCTATGACCTGAGCGGCGTACCTGAGGACGAGATAGTTGATGAACTGTCCGAGTTTTGAGTCACGGAAGCGAGAAGGATGATGGTGAGAAGAGGCGCGGACACAGTCCCGACAAATAACATAATATTGACTTTTAACAGAACAGACATACTATCAGAATTGCGTGTGGGGTACGTGCGTGTGAAGGTGCGTCTCTTCCTCCCCAACCCATTGTGCTGTTTTAGGTGCCAGAGATATGGGTGTACGACTCAATTTTGCAGAAATCGCCCAGCATGTGGTAAGTGTGCCTCGAATGACCACACTTTCGAGCACTGCACTTCCTCGACCCCCCAGTGTGTGAACTGTGAGAGAGAACGAAGTCACCACACATCTTCTGACCGAACTTGCCCGTCCTACTTGAAGGAAAAAGAAATAATAGCGATCAAACACACATAAAAAATAACCTTTAGGGAAGCAAGAGACTTATATGACTGATCACATCCCAAAAACGTCTTACGCTTCGAAATTTAAAAATACATCAGTCCATGGTCTGGCACCTCCTCCGCAACACATACAGCCCGAAAAGGCATCTGATCTTATCGTTCAGTTGACTGCCCTCCTTCGAGCCTTTGGTGTTCCTCTTGCGTCTCCGGTGAGGTAGGGGCGGCCAATCCAAAGTGTTGCCGAGAGAAACCATAGCCCCACCCACCACCAGTGGGGCCGCCAACGAGCCGTCCGAGACCTCATCCTAAACAACATCTAGAGATGGGGAGTGGACACAGGTCCACCGGTCAAAGAGACCCGTTCGATCTCCTCCACCCAAGCCCAGCCTCTACCCACTCACCACGAAACCTCCGCCTCCTCCTTCCTCCAATCCCCCTTCGCCTCTTTCATGTACCACCACCACCTCCAAATCCCTCCTCTCCACCTCCTCCCTCCCTGAACCCTCCTCGCTTCCTCCGAGTCAGACCTCGCCCTCACTTTCAACCTCTACTTCTGCACCTCCATCGCCGTCTCGTAGTACAAACCGACCCTTTCAAATATACGAGGCTAGGCTTATTCATCAAGAAGCCGAAAGGCGAGCTCGTGAAGCGAAGCGAGCGCGGCTCATTGATATGGAGAAGGCCCAAGCGATGAGCCGCCAAGGGGCTGACAAGGCTCCACCCCAAAGGCCGGCCACCCCGTCGCCAAGGCGGCGAGTGAAGGGACCGGCTTCCTACAGCATGGGCCCTCCCCCATCCCACCCCCACCCCGACTGGGCGCCCAGAAGAGAGGCCTGCCGACGTCTGGCTCTCCGCCGGACCAAGGATCGCTGAGCTCCCGCCCTAGGACCCAGTCCCTTGGACTGAGTGCCAGTGTGCCCTCTGATGCACCGACAAATTCTGCGGCTCCGTTCAGTTCGTTGTGAAATGATCTATTTTACCTCCCTTTTAAAAATATACACAACATGTTTCACATACGCTACACGCTGTCAACCCATGCACTCATTGTTTTTACAGTGGACCCTTGGGTTTGTGCGATTGTTCGGTGATAGTAACTGTGATATTTCTACATACCTACTTTAACTCGTTTTAAATGGATCAGCCTCGGTCCATTTTACAGTGGAACTGCAGGGGTTTCAGCATCGAGGAGCTGCAGGCTCTTTTAAATCGCCACACTCCGGCGGCCATATGTCTGCATGAAACGAAGGAGACACCAGACTATTTGTTCAACCTCAAATGCTACTCTGTTTTTCGAAACGATACACCATCCAACACAATTGCACACGGTGGTGTGCTGCTCGCCGTCCACCACAGCGTCGCAGCGCGGAGATTAGTGCTCCATGCCAAAATGCAGGCCGTTGCAGCAAGAGTGCATTTTAGCCATCAGGTTATATTTATTTGCTCGCTCTACCTGCCGCCCGATGCTAGGTCCCCAACCAATGAGCTACGACACATGATGTCTGAGCTTCCCCCACCGGTTAATACTAGGTGATTGCAACGCTCACCACACTGCATGGGGATGTGATGACACAAATACACGTGATCAGCTACTAGATTCATTGATATACGATGAATCGTTATGCATTTTAAATACCGGTACCCCGACCAATTTTACCCTGCCCTCCGGCTGTACCTCGGTGTTGAACCTGAGTCTATGCAGTGCACAGCTCACCCAACTTTTTACCTGGGCCGTGGCCGACGACCCTCTCGGCAGCGATCATTTCCCAATATGGTTGAACTACCATGATGGCGTTGTACTTGGGACGCGACCACGTCGGTGGGATTTTAGGAAGGCTGACTGGTCAAAATATGAAACACAACTGGAGGAATTTTTTTCCGTATCACCTGACGATACACTTGTGTCGGTGGAGGAGTTTACGAACGTCCTAGTCAAGACCGCCGCTGACTCTATTCCTCTTACTTCTGACGCTCCTCGTCGGAAACCAGTCCCGTGGTGGACGGAGGAGTGTCGTAAGGCAATTAGGGCAAGACGCCGCGCATTCAGAGTTTTTGACAAGTCGTGTAGCACGGCCAACCTCATCGCCTTTCGGCAGGCTAGGGCCTTCGCACGGCGAACTATTCGAGAGGCAAAGCATGCCTCGTGGAGGGATTACGTTAGCACGCTGAATCGCACCACACCCGTCTCTCAGGTCTGGTCCAGGATCAAACGAATCGCCGGCAAATTCAGTTTTGTCCCTCTGCCAGCATTACGGGTCGACGGTCGTGACGTCATTCACCCGGCCGACGTGGCCAATGAGATGGCCCGCACAACATCCAGCCGCTGTCGGTGCAACGGTGAAAATGATGTATTCCCACGCCGCAAAGCAGACTGTGAGAGAAAACCATTTAACTTTTCCACCCGTGAGAGGTTATGCTATAACGAACCATTCACCATGGACGAATTGCTTTCGGCCATTAGACCCCTTCGAAGCGTTTATGAAGGCCCCGACCAAATACATAACGACATGCTGAAACACATTCCATCACGTGCTCTTACTACTATGTTAAAGACCCTGAATTCCCTCTGGGTCAAAGGCGACTTTCCATCAACATGGCGTGAAGCTACTATGATCCCAATCTTAAAGCCCGACAAGGATAGCTTAGACCTGACGAGCTACCGACCAATATCATTAACATCGTCACTCTGCAAACTGATGGAGAAGATGGTTAATGTGCATCTGGCATGGTTTCTGGAACGGCATGACATTTTAAATAACGCAGTGTGGTTTTAGGAATAACCGCAGTACTGTCGACCATCTTTTAACTCTTGACACCGTGGTACGAGCAACCTTCCACCAGAATCACCACATTGGTGCAGTGCTCTTTGATATTCAAGGAGCATACGACACCACTTGGCGCTGCGGCATTCTCATGAAAGCATTCAGGTATGGAATCCGTGGCTCCATGGGACTTTTCCTCCAGAACTTTTTGACGATACGAGTTTTCCGCTTACGTTTTGGAAACCACCTGTCGGAGAGATATCCACAGACGGAAGGAGTAGCTCAGGGCAGTGTGCTAAGCGTTACACTCTTTGCCATCATGATTAATGATATATGCGAGTCCCTTCCTCGACAGGATGGCAGGCCACTTTTCGTGGATGATGTTGCAATTTGGTGAAGTCCAGATTGCACTTCACCAAATTGAAGTGCAATTTAAATTTGCACTTTGAATTTAAATTGAACTCAGCGTACCATCGATGGCCCGGCAGTTGCAGCTAGCTGTATCCCGCCTGGAAAACTGGAGCTCAGAGAACGGGCTTCGGTTTTCTGTTGCAAAAACCGTTGGGATACATTTTTGTCGGCGTCGTCGAAGCTGTCCAGACCCATCTATCCAGCTGTATGGGGAACCCATTCCCTTTCAGCGCGCTGCCAGGTTTTTAGGAGTAATTTTTGACACCCGTCTTACTTACCAGGAACATTTCAAAGCACTTCGGGAGAAATGTTTCACATCGATAAACCTACTGAAGATGGTTGCACGGACGTCCTACGGAGGAGACAGAAAAACCATGCTGCTGTTGTATCGGTCCCCCATCCGAGCAAAACTGGACTATGCATGTTTTTATATGACAGTGCGTGTACAGCAAGCAAACGCACAATGGAAACTGTACACCACTTATCCATCCGCATTGTGACCGGTGCTTTTCGCACTTCGCCTTCTGTAAGCCTTCCGGCTGAAGTTCATGAACCGCCACTCTCGCTCAGGCGTGAAATGCTTGGGATGCGCTACGCTTGCAAGCTGCGTCAATTCCCCGACCATCCTACATGTGCGCACGTTTTCTCTCGTCGCCTAATCGCATCATTCTGTCGAGGACGCACTATGAATTCCATTCCCTTTTGCGTTAGGATGCGTAGGATCTTTGAGGACAGTGGGATTCGACTGAAGGGAATCATGCAGTCTAATTTTACGCAGACGCCACCATGGCAAGTGACCACTCCGAAAATAGACGTGTCGCTTTCTTCGGTGAGGAAGGAGGATGCTATCCCACAAGACCGTCTGTCACGTGCCCTGGAATACATAGCCCCATTCGCGTGATATGTCCAGATATATACAGACGGATCTAAGACTGATGCAGGTGTGGGCAGTGCATTTGTTTCTAGATCTCTGTCAAGATCTTTTTCCCTACCTCCACACGCGACGGTCTACACATCGGAGCTGGTTGCCATCACGAAGGCCCTCAGTCTTATCGAAGTAGGGCTGGAGATATCGCATGTCATTTTTACTGATACCCTCAGCAGTCTTTTGGCGCTAAGACAGTTAAACCCACCTGACCCCATTGTGCAAGATGCTTTACGGCGTCTTAGACTGCTGGCTCAAGATGGAAAGGCTACTGTCCTCTGTTGGATCCCGAGCCATGTCGGCGTCATGGGGAACGAAGCAACGGATGTTGCTGCGAAGAGAGCAGCTCAAGTCCCCTGTATGCGATCTATGCCACTCCCTGCGAGGGAATATGACCGTTCTATCGCAACCTTTGTTTTTTAAGAAATGGCAGTCTAACTGGAACATACTGCAGGAGAATAAACTGCGAGCGATCAAGCCACGTCTTGGGGAATGGCCCTCGTCTTACGGTAGGACGAGACGGGATGAGGTCGTGCTCTGCCGCCTCAGGTTAGGGCACACCCACCCAACGCACCACCATCTGCTCTGTGGGGAGGACAGGCCAAGCTGCCCTCGATGTCACGCACCACTGTCGGTACGACACGTTCTGATATCCTGTCCCCTGCTCGCCGATTCTCGAAGACGCCTTCTTGGAGTCACGCAACCGCCGTCACTCCGCGAACTCCTGGGTGACCACTCGCGCACGGTAACTTCGGGACAACTGTTTCACTTTTTATCGGATGTTGCCTTCAAAACGATTTACACACCTCACTAAGGTGTAACACTATACGCTCGGAACTATGGCATGTCGCCCCAACTGATTTTATCTTGCACCTGCTCTTGCTGTTTCACCGTTTCACTGATGTTACTCCCGTTTCACTATTCCACTGATGGTTGGTCGCGCTTGCTCTTTCTGTTTCACTGTTTCACTGATGTTACCTCCGTTTCACTGTTCCACTGATGGAGGATGGAGGAGGTTACTCGACCTTGCTCTTTCTGTTCCACTATTTCACTGATGTTACTCCCGTTTCACTGTTTCACTGAGGTTTGCTTGCGCTTGATCTTTTTTCTTTCACTGTTTCACTGATATCTACCCGTATTCTGAATGCTCGTGTACTACTGTTGGCGCCAATCATCCTAAGCTGTCAATCTAGCATTGTTATGGGCGCTGTATGACCGAAACAATCGAAGCGCCCCTAAGACCAAATAACCAACCAACCAACAGATACGATTCCGCTACCATGCTAGCATATTCCTTCAATCGCCATGTGCACGCATACACATATAGCCAAGTTGCATGAAATAATTCCTTGAGCAGTCGCCCATCTACAACAACCGCCTGCATAAACCCAGCAGCATCCTGTCAATATGCAGCCGTCTCACAGGCGACGCTGTTCAGTTAAGTTCAACTATATCCGACACGGCGTACGGGATGAACAATACAGAGATATTCCCGAATCGTTCATCAGATGCAGCACAACCGCTCTTCTTTCATGTCACCCCCAAATCTGTCCAGGTAGATGGGGACGGGGTGCGTGCGACATCATGCCAGTGCGGCATATAATCCAGCTTGAGTGTCATTTAATATCATGAGAGGTGCATGGAAATAGTTCGGAACTGCAGACATCCAGTACCTACAGTGGCGGGGTGTTCGCTCCCCGCTCGGCCCGTGCCGTGGGGACGTCGTCGACGGGGTTCGCTCCGCAATGCCGGCTGGCCCAAGAGCCTTTCGCCGCGCCGGCGGCCCAGCTGCGCTGGCCCGCCGCCTTCTCAAGGCCACGCCCAGCTCCAGCGGGAGGTTATAAAGTAGGCCGACCGCCGCGTCGGCCCACCGTAGCCCCTCGACAGACAGACATGCAGGTGTTGGTGGCTCTCGCAGTGGCGGCACTCGCCAGCCCAGGTAAGCGCCGGCGCCCGCCGCCCTACGCTGGAGACCGCGCGTGACTGATGCGTGACTGATGCGTGACTGACGCGTGACTGACGGAAGTGAGCCGACAGACTGGCGGCCGGATGAGGTAGGTGACAAGTATGTTCCAGTGGCGTTTCGTCGGTTGTGCTCGGTCCACGTCTCGTAGCTTCCTCCTGGACTGGAGCTGTGCCCCTGCTGTGACTCCTCCTGTGGCCATGCTGACGGTATGGATGGCGCGCAGACTTAAGGCCGGCGGGAAGAGCTGCATGCGTTTAAAAAAAAATGCAGTCATACTTCAGGGATAATACTAGACCTCTTCTAATTATCCTGGTCTCTTCAGCTATGCGGATCTGGTATTACTGACGGATTTAAGACTTTGCTAAGAGCGGCGATGCGAAATTTTGCTAGGGCGCCTTTCAACTCGGCGGGATACCTTCGACTTGTTGAGCCGACGGGGTGAAGGAGGAGGTTACGCACATTTGGCCTGCCATAGAAAGGCGCCTTTCCTTTCTATTCGAATGTCACTTTCGACTGGAGATGTCTTGAGTGAGGGTGAGCACATATCGCATTCGACCGACCTTCCTGGGATCCCTTTTTCGCAAAAAGGGGTGCCCAACTCCATCGGGGGATGCCCAGATCTCCCCTCCTCCTCTCTTAGGGGCGCTAGGGACGATGGCCCATTTCACCCCTCCTTTCTTGAATCTGTCGATTTCCGGTATGCATTAGGCTCTTTTCTTTTAGTATGCTATTTGTATTTACATCTGATACACTTGGAAGCTTGATGAATTTATCTATTTTTGTTTTATGCATTATCAATTTGAACTTAAGTATGTCACGTGATATTTGTGCGTGTGTATTTGCGACCCAACTACGCTTTGTAGCATATATCAATTGCGTGCTTACTAATTCAGAGATAGGCTTAGCCTTTTAGACTATAATTCGTCTATTAGACTAAGGTATGCTCTACAAAGAGACATTGCTTTACCACGATTAGTAATCAATAGAAGTTCAACTCATTTGACCTTGACCTTTGCTTCCCATAATGTACATATGTTGAAAGTGTGTTACCTGGATTAAAAAGAGTTTAAGTGACATAATTTGAAAGAGCATGAAAGTTAACATGACTCATCAGCGCTGGAAGTAATATGCTGATAACTGGTCTAATTGTTTTGTCTTAACAATTGGTCGAATCTGAGCTGCCTTCACGGTTACAAGCCTCGGCGACATGCTCCAATGTATCCAGATGTGCCTCGATGTGGTTCGATCCATTCAGTGTGCTCCTGCATATTTCGGCGTGCTCGCACACCGGAATATCGATCTGCTTCAGTGTGTTCCGGCGTGTTGCTCTGATGCATCCCGATGTATCTCGTGGGAATGATGAGTCTCAACATGTCATGTATTCCCTTGTACGTGCTGATGTCCTTCGGTATGTCCACACAATTTCCGGTAGGCCCATTGAGTCCCAATAGCTATCCTCTGCTTCCGTAATTTCAGTTGGCTTCTGACGGTAGTCACATGCTGTGTGACAACAACCCAGTGAGTCATTCCCCCTCTTCCAATGATCTTAGAAATCAACACCTCTAGCTATGAGCCGGTTTTCCAAATAATTTTAATTCTGCTGGCTATGAAATGCGATCGAATAGGTGGTGGTTTCCTGGTGGCCTGAAATGCAGTCTCAGGGATGATTATGTCTTGTGCAGAAATGAAGTCTTCAAAGGTGGCCTAGTTTTTAACTGCGCTCCGCGTGAATATCGTGGACTGCAATCAGTATAAGTGTAAGCTGCAGTCTCCTCTTGTGCTAAGCCCGCGGTCGTCTCTAGTTGCATGCCTGAATGGGCTAAGCTCACGTTTCGCAGTTCTTAGTTCTGTCACCTGACACCAGCACTAAGCGTGGCTGTCAAGTTCACAGTGAATGGCCAACACTGCGCAACTGTTCTTGCACGATGTAATCTGCGCACATTCTGGTTTTTGGCGCCTTTGATCTGAATGGCATGCTGGTAGAGAATGGAAGAGCATAATACCGAATATAACCGTTTTAACACTGATTGGTACTTCTCTCTCTTTTCTCTCTATCTCTCTTTCTCTTACTCTTTCTCTCTCTTTCTCTCTTTCTCTCTCTCTCTCTCTCTCCCTCTCTCTCCATCTCTCTATCTTAATCTATCTATCTTTTTTTCTTTCTCTTCCTCCTCTGTCTGTTTGTCTTTCACTCCTTCTTTCTTTTTTCTCTCTCTTCCCATGTCGTATCCAATTTAATCGGTAGACCAACAATAAACAATAATGAATTGTAATAATCTAATTATATTGGATAGGCAATTACTTGCATGCATATCGTCAGTTCCGCCAGAGTATCCTCCTAAATTATCACCTCAAATCTTAAGTGTCAAGCGTGCGTGCATTATATATATATTACCATCGATTACCTGTATACGATATGTACAATGTCGCCTGCTATTGAGAAGTGTCCAGTATCGGATGCCCTATTCGATGGACCATCGCACTAGCTGAATCCATCGCGTAAGTTGACCGACCTCATGCTCGAAGGATGTAATACACACGAGCCCTTGGAGAGGGACAAGCTGTCCTTTCGAGGTTCAAAGGGACCAACGTCCCTGAGCACTCGTGTGCTCCTGTAGGTCAATGCTGAGGTGATCCTGAAGTTCTGCAGTATACTTAACATGCTTGAGCATATTCACTTGTCACATTAGTGTTCCACTGATTACCATATGCTATGATGACTCCGCTTCAATAGCAAGTGCAACAATGTATCTACACAATTATTTTGGCAGTCAAATATGTTACCCTTCTGAATAGGGGGAGGGAGGGCAAGGAGGAATATAAAAGAGGCACATTCTCAACCCTCAAGGAATGCATTAATGATACATTCTTTTACATATGTAGTGGGTGCCAGGTTTTCTGGAAATACCATCTATGTAATTTTTGTTCTCCAGAGTGAATGTATTGTACCAATCGAGCATCTATGAAAGGAGAGTATTCATACGACAAGGGCAATGAGGGATCATCAAGAGAGACATGACAATGTACTGGTCAGTGATTTGAGAAGTACCTGCTGGAGAGCGCTATTCAGTCGATCTATCCAACGCCGAGCATGCCTTGGCTTTGCCTCTTCCCTCATAATCACAATCAGGAAACATGCATATTTGAGGACACGAATCTTCAACCGGTAATATCTAGTCTCACGAATACCAGCCTCCAGTTTCTGAAAGAAGCTCCGGCATCGATATCGCTGGCATGAAGATAACATGCATCTGCCTGTCTGTACACCAGTCGTGCGCAAACAAGCTTTGTCTTTTCGACGGCATTCCTGCTTCGAGCAGGCCATAATATCACAATATAGGGCAATGGCTTGCTACGCACTCTCTCTTCTTAGCATCATCGCACATCCTGCTGCGACCACAGGCTTATCCTGTCACGCTATCATAGGGCGCTCTGTCTTCAACTTCGATCGGTGTCAGTCGCGCGGGATTTCCGTGTTCTCGACGCGTGCCGAGTCCGTCACGGGTCGGTGGCAATACGCCGCGAATGGAGGTGACTGGACCAAGGCGGGCGCAGTCGGCGTCGGTCCGACGCCCACATGTGGCCCGGCTGGCGTCAACATGTGGCTCAACGGTGCCGGTTCGGCTGCGACGACCAACTTCCCGCCGCGGCGCGCCGTGGGGTCATCGGCCACGGCGGCCGCCGACTGCCGGCGCGACGTTTTCCGCCTGGAAGAGGCGGTCACAGTGCGTAGCGCACGCGGAGTGCGTAGCGCACGCGGAGCGCGCGGCCTTCACGACGTGGCACACGAGCGCATTGTCTTGTCTCAGCCACGGGAGGGACTGGTGGGCTGTCAGCTGGTGTGGCTGTCAACTGGTGTGGCTGTAGGGTGGTATGACTGTCAGCTGGTGTGACCGTCAGCCAGTGTGGCTGTTTGCTGGTGTGATTGTTGGATGGTGTGGCTGTTGGATGGTGTGGCTGTCAGCTGGTGTGACTGCTGGAAGGTGTGACTGTCAGCTGATGTGAATGTCAGCTGGTGTGGCTGTCAGTTTGTGTGGCTGTCAGTCAGTGTGGCTGTCAGCTGGTGTGACTGTCAGTTTGTGTGGCTGTCGGCTGGTGTCCGACTGTCAGCCGGTGTGACTGTCGGCTGGTGTGGCTGTCAGCCGGTGTGGCTGTCAGCTTGTGTGGCTGTCGGCTGGTGTGGCTGTCAGTTTGTGTGGCTGTCAGTCAGTGTGGCTGTCAGCTAGTGTAACTGTCAGTTTGTTGTGGCTGTCGACTGGTGTCCGACTGTCGGCTGGTGTGGCTGTCAGTTTGTGTGGCTGTCAGTCAGTGTGGCTGTCAGCTAGTGTGACTGTCAGTTTGTTGTGGCTGTCGACTGGTGTCCGACTGTCGGCAGGTGTGGCTGTCAGTTTGTGTGGCTGTCGGCTGGTGTGACTGTCAGTTTGTGTGGCTGTCAGTCAGTGTGGCTGTCAGCTAGTGTGACTGTCAGTTTGTTGTGGCTGTCGACTGGTGTCCGACTGTCGGCAGGTGTGGCTGTCAGTTTGTGTGGCTGTCGGCTGGTGTGACTGTCAGTTTGTGTGGCTGTCAGTCAGTGTGGCTGTCAGCTAGTGTAACTGTCAGTTTGTTGTGGCTGTCGACTGGTGTCCGACTGTCGGCTGGTGTGGCTGTCAGTTTGTGTGGCTGTCAGTCAGTGTGGCTGTCAGCTAGTGTGACTGTCAGTTTGTTGTGGCTGTCGACTGGTGTCCGACTGTCGGCTGGTGTGGCTGTCAGTTTGTGTGGCTGTCAGTCAGTGTGGCTGTCAGCTAGTGTGACTGTCAGTTTGTTGTGGCTGTCGACTGGTGTCCGACTGTCGGCAGGTGTGGCTGTCAGTTTGTGTGGCTGTCGGCTGGTGTGACTGTCAGTTTGTGTGGCTGTCAGTCAGTGTGGCTGTCAGCTAGTGTGACTGTCAGTTTGTTGTGGCTGTCGTCTGGTGTCCGACTGTCGGCTGGTGTGGCTGTCAGTTTGTGTGGCTGTCAGTCTGTGTGGCTGTCGGCTGGTGCCCGACTGTCGGCAGGTGTGGTTGTCAGCTTGTGTGGCTGTCGGCTGGTGTGACTGTCAGTTTGTGTGGCTGTCGGCTGGTGTCCGACTGTCGGCAGGTGTGACTGTCAGTTTGTGTGGCTGTCGGCTGGTGTCCGACTGTCGGCTGGTGTGGCTGTCAGTTTGTGTGGCTGTCAGTCTGTGTGGCTGTCGGCTGGTGCCCGACTGCCCGACTGCCGACTGCCGTCTCCAATACGCCGTGACAGCACTAGGTGCGGTACCCGCTGTAGACCGTCACTGTCCAGCGGGCCGCCGGGACGTGACGGCGCATATTTACATGAACATCAAGAACAGGTTTATAACTGTGTCAGCGCCTCCTGCTCCCAGGACAGCATGTATGATTTTCGCTGTCATGCAGATACTGGTGATCATCCTTAAGAGTTTCGTTGTCATGCAGATGTTGGTGGCCATCCGTAGGAGTTTCACTTTCGTGCAGATGTTGGTGGCATCTGTTGGAGCTCACCTGTTGTGTAGATATTGGTCGTGGAGTTTAACACTCTGCAGTTTCTATCTCAGCTCCCTGAAAGGGTCAAATAACAAATGTATTGTGGGTACATTATCGATGATAATGCTCCGACTGACAATGTTCACAATATACTACCTATCGAGCAAGGCATTGCCAATAATTACGAGGTGCACCATTTACGGTGCAAGTTCCCGCAGTTCGAAGGCTTGCCAATGCCACTTTCACTTCTGTGTGTGTTCAGCTCAACGTCAATTTGGTTTATGCTCCGGAGTCTGTCAACCAGAGGTGAAGCTCCACACCTTTTCCCTTGCCATATTTTGAATGTTCACAAACCTGAGGTGCACGCCCACGAAGTTCCCTTTCAGATTGTGTGCACCATTGCCGCTTTTCCAGGCATATATTTGGAATAGGTAATTAAGGCACCGTTAATGACTGAATCGACCTTTAAGCAGCATAAAGCCTTGAATTGCTTTGCATATTTTGCCAAATTCTGACATCCACCTCTGCTTTTAGAAATGTTGGACTCGCATTCACAACAATGCAAAAGTTCTGCATACTCTACTGAACATACCACAAATGTAGCGGCTCGGACAAAGCTGGAAATCGGGAGGTGTATATGCATTTGTGGGGCAATCTGAAGTACGAAAAGAATTTGGTGGAATTTGCACCCACACCTTTTTTAAAACTTAATTGTTCCTGTCAATTCCTACAAGGGGCGCCATGCACCGAGTAGGTGTCACCCTTTATATGTCGCACATAACGTGAGCTGTGCCTACTGAAAAAGCACACATGCAGAGCATGTCGCCCCACCCGACCCTACTATCACCTCCAGAGTCGTCCAATCCCATTCCCTGTTGTTTGACGCCTTCTCATCGAATCTTCTACGTCTCGAGTTCCTTCCCATCCCAGCTATCCCATTGGCAACTCGCCCGGCACGCCAAGTGCGGGCCTCCTCAGACCGGCTGGCCCGCCTAGTTTTGCAATGGCGCCGCGGCCGGTTGGGACACATTCTGCGACGGTGGGCTGGCTCCGCCAGCGGCCGTGCTGCAGCACCGATGTATGCCGAGCCGACTGCAGCTGCAGTTGGCAGACGGCGGCGGCGCGCGCGGCCGCCGCCCCTTGCGTAACCTCGGCGGCGGCCGTCGCCGACACCGCACAGATCGGCGCGTCCGTGCACGTCGGGTGCGCGGTGGGGCGTTAGCCGCCGGCTGTCACCGCTCGAGCGGTGAAGGGATGTCGGCGTGAGCACCGCTCGCGCCGCCGCTCGGCCAAACCGTCCCACGGCGGCCGGCGCAACACGAGTCGGCATCGCCCCGGCTGGGAACCGCCGGCGCGCCGTCCGCCGGCAGTGCAGTGTGCGGCGGTCAGTCGTACAACTCACTCGTCGCCACCGTCGGCGGGACCACTCGGCTGTCGGCCGGGCGCGGCGCGCAATCGGCCGGATCGCGGCGCGTCGCTCGCCGAGCTGACCGGCCGGCACAAGCGGGCCGCTTTCGTGGCCGGGTCGGTGACCGGGTCAGCGGGTCGGTGTGCGAGTGCACGGCCGCGCCACGAGGCACTGTCACTTTCACGCACAGCCTGCGCCGGTCGGAGGTCGACAAACAGTCGGCCATCGCGCTCCCATCACTTCTGTCGCCAGCCGGCGCACGGCGGGCCGCCTCCGCCTGGGAACCGACTGGTGTTCGAAAGCTGGTGTCGGCGCCGCCTGTGCACTGGACGCGGTTGATGTCCCAGCGCGCTGACGCATGGCGCCGCGTGCTAACCGGTCACATGTTTCACCGCGTGCTAACTGGTCACTTGGTTCACCGCATGCTAGCCGGTCACTTGGCTCACCGCGTGCTAACCGGTCACATGGTCCACCGCGTGGTAACCGGTCACATGTTTCACCGCGTGCTAACCGGTCACATGCTTCACCGCGTGCTAACTTGGTCACTTGGTTCACCGCATGCTAGCCGGTCACTTGGCTCACCGTGTGCTAGCCGGTCACTTGGTTCACCGCGTGCTAACCGGTCACATGTTTCACCGCGTGCTTACCGGGTTCTGAGGGCCACAAGTCGCGTGCCGCTGGTGACACCTGACAGTGTCACTACTTGTCTCTATATGCCATCATCACGTGGCACAAGCGTAAGTCTGCCTGGGGCTGAGTATATCCATACCCAGATGAGAATTTGAGCATGAGTCCAAAAGAAAGTTCGCGTGGTAATGATGCTGCTCTTCACGATGCGAATATCAAGGTTCTTTGATCGTTGGTAGTTCTACTTGGACGCACCACTTGTTCTTTGATTCATAATAATTTTGCTTGAACGCACCATTTGCTTTTGATCCTTAGTAGTAATGCTTGAGCTCACCTGTCGCGTGTTCGTTGGTATGTACTAGTGCCACTCCTCTGTAGACAATCGAAATAATCAAACATGGAATGCCTGCATTTTCGTTTGCAACACCTGACTGCGCAATCCTTATCGAGGCCTTCAAATTACCAAAACGCATTATCCTCGACGGAGTGTGAGAAGCGATGAAGCCTTGCGCAACATCACACGGGACTCACTCGCCTCGCTATTCAGATATTTCCTGCGTCACAGTCTTTCCCTGAGTGTCCGGGAGGGCGGGTGAAGGGGAGTGGGGGAGGAGTCGAGTCTGACCGGTCTCCCCAACACCGGACCCGCACCTTTCACTGTTGCACTGGCCGCAGTGAAAGGCTAGTCGGTGTTTCCGACAGGCTTGGTCAGCCTGAGACTCAGCGGTCCCGGTACAGTGGGGACCGACATCGGACACCCTGAGACGCCTCTCCACTCCCTGGACAGGGCAGCTGCGGCCCACCGACCCGCTGCAGCCCCGACTGCCAAGCGGCCTTCACCGGCGCAGTTGGGGAGGGGACCAGCCTTGCCGCAGGCTGGTCCATATCAGGTCCGGCTGACTGGAGGTGTGTGTGAGTGGTTCACGTACTGAGACGTGACAGCCACACAGGCCGCCGGACGGACCCCGTAATGATGGCGCGCGGTAATGCCGTACGCTGGCACGACGGCCACTGTCGCGTGCCTCGAAAACATTCCATCATTCTGATGTTTGTGGACAGCTTGCAGACCATCTCACCTGAAGTGTCACTTCAGTCGTGATAGTGTCCGTGCAAAATGTGAGTGGGTCTCGGCTTTGTCACGATGTAGGGCACATGCAATTATGTAGACGTGAGTAGTGAAGCACTCCTGTACTACATCGTGACTGAGCTGTCGGGGCTTCCTGTCGTCAGACCGATGCTGATTCACCGCCCTGCTTGCTAGATGTCCAGCTCCATTGAGGCGCACAGCTATCCGCCACTTGGCACTTGTCTGATCCAGCTGGACTGCACTGCGACTCGGCTACTTGGTGTCCAGGTCCACTGATGTGCGCAGTGGCCGCAGACATCGATCGCCGAGCCGCGCCCATTGGAGCCGAGTCACGCCGACCCGCCGGCCGGTCTCGGCTGATTTGCACGCGTGTCTGCTGTGTCGCGACCATGCCCCGCCCTGCCACTCGGACGGCACGTGACGCGGGCCACGGGCGGGCCGGGCGTCACACAGCGTGACGAAGCATCACGCGGCGGGCTCGAGGCGAGCGACGTGACCGCACACCATCGCCCTCGGCAATGACGACGATTGTGCAAAATCCGGCCGGCTGCATTGACTTATTGTTCGATTTTAGGCGGTGTGGGACGTAGGGACCGGGGAGAGTCGACGTCATCATGCTGCATTGTGAGGCTGGTGCTGGTGTTGGTGTTGGTGACGGAGGTGCCAGAACGGTTTACGAAGGGAACATAGACGACACGTATGGGTTAAGTGACTTGCGCTATGATCAACCGCTGACGTATCTAGTTCGACATCCACTCATTCGACTGGAGCGTATTAGGTCTCATCGTGCCTTTTTAGTGGGTGATTTTTGTAATTAATTTGTGGCTGGTTTTATGCGATGTGATGCAGGTAGTTATGCAGCAATTACTCGTTCTAATCTCTTCGACAATCTTATACAGGTATATTAGGCACTACGCACCCTACTCGTGCGCAATTTTTAGCTTGGTCTGCAAATCCCGCTGTT
This sequence comes from Imbricaverruca yamaguchii, assembly GCA_034440575.1. Classification (NCBI taxonomy): domain Eukaryota; kingdom Metazoa; phylum Arthropoda; class Thecostraca; family Neoverrucidae; genus Imbricaverruca; species Imbricaverruca yamaguchii. Next base: position 136,527 of record JAOTOL010001595.1, on the reverse strand, counting down.
GATGCATCATTGTGAATTTTGGCACGGTCTCCCAAACGACCCCCTGTTAATGACGGCCTCTTGCAACAATGAAACAAGCTGTCTCGCAGTTCTGAGCACAGATTGTGGCTAAGTTTTTGCTTGTTTGTGCTCCTCACATCAACATAAATAATAGGACGGCCGCGCTGGTAAGTGGGCCAACTGCCCCCGATAGTCGGGCGGCCGTCCCAACAACAATGGCAGTCCAGGCGATGAAAGCACCGCCTCCACCACGGCGGCACTAACTCGTTAAAAACACCACCTGCCCCGCTCCGCCCACCCGCTCCGGGATCCGTGTGCCGGGCCTGAGCGGATCTTGATCCGGATCTGAATTGAGTGCGCGGCCACACCAGCCATGCTCCGGGCGTGGCCCGAGGCGAAGTCGACAGCTTGGCCGAGGTGCACGCTTCGCTTCGGTATGCACGTGCGTTCCCGGCGGACTGCGGTCTGTTGGGATCATGCTCCAGACTGCGGGATTGCGCCCCGTGCCGGCTGGGACGAGCACGGAGTAGAGACGACTTCCTGAACGGCGCCATCCACTGCTCAGGGCCTGTCTCTGGGCAGTCTGGGCAAGGTATGACCCAGACTGCTCCGGACACGTTCACATCCATCTGGGCCACCCTCGGAGCTGTTCGGATCTGTCCGGGCCGTGCTCTTGCTTACCCAGGCCGTGCTCTGAACTGCCCGGCCCGTGCTCTGGGCTATCTGGGCGGTGCTCTGGATTGTCAGGGACACGCTCTGGGCTGTCTGGGCGGTGCTCTGGATTGTCCGGCCCGTGCTCTAGACTGTCTGGGCCGTGCTCTGGACGGTCCGGGCCGTGCTTTGGACAGTCCGGGCCGTGCTCTTGTCTGTCCTGGCCGTGTTCTGGGCTGTCTGGGCCGCATGTCGGACTGCCGGAGGCTGGACTGACCAGTGCTGTAGACTGACCAATGCCCAGCCCCTCTCCGGGCCTCTCAGGACCGCACCGCCTAGGCCGTAGGCATTGACCGTCCTCAGTGAGCGGGTCGGCCTATTCTGGAGCGAGGTCGGCGGCGCGTCGTCTTCCTTTCACTGGCTTCAGCACGGTCGGTCCTGGAGAGTGCAGCTGCCGTCCTCGGGCATCGCGCTCCGGTATACCCCCGCACCACCGGCGCCAGGAGACCATCCTCGCGGCACCGCGCACCCGTTACCCGCCGACGCTCTCGGCACCCACACCGTTTACTTGCACCCGGGCGGTTCCCATGGGGACCTCCTGGGCATCAGAGCAAGGTTGGGGTGCGAGGATAAGGTTTTCATAGTTTGAGAAACTTAGCCATCGGTCCTTCGGGTGCCGCATGGGAAACTTGATTTAATAACTGGTCTGACCGTACACTTGTTCAGATCTTCTTACTCTTCTGTTGTGCAAAGCATTCTTACTAACCAAAGCCATATGCTTATAAGTTTTCAAATCGCGTGAATTAAGTGTTCACTAGGAAGAAGCAGTAATTTGTTCTTTGGATGAATATTACTGACCACCAAAGGTCCTTGTTTATTCAGTAGTAAGACAACAGGGATCTGGGACTATAAGGAAACATAGTTTCGTCTTACTGACTTCAGGCTATTTAAGCATGTTGTGCAGTTGGATGTCTCGTAGGGCTGGATAAAAATATTAAATTTTCTTCGGCCACCTTGACTATATTTGTGGTATCAGTGTGTTGTGACTCTTGGTCTTGCTGCGCTCACTTTGCTGATTACTGATTTGTACTGATTAATCTGAATATTTTATTTCATTCTTACTGATCTTTGCTGATTTATGTAGCGGATGCGCAAGATAAATTTGAACCATGAATGTGGCGTCCATTGTGCGACGCGGTGCTGACCTTGACACTAATATAAATCACGCGTCGGTAGCGCGGTGGCTAAGCTGACGCCACATGGCCTCAGCTGCTGAGTGCGTCGTAAAACCACAGCCAATCAGCACTGACACCAGAGCTGCCTCTGTCGCAACGTTGACCGCGAGACAGCCGCTGCGACACCAACTGACCGTCGCCCATGTTGCAGCGCTGTCGCAGGACAGTTTCCAGTGTCCGGACGAGCTGCCGGGCTTTTTCCCGCACGACACGAGCTGCGACAAGTACTGGAACTGCGAGGAGGGCGTGTCCACTCTGAAGACGTGCGGCAACGGCCTGGCGTTCGACGACACCGACCCCAACTACGAGCGCGAGAACTGTGACTACATGCACAACGTCGACTGCGGCGACCGCTCCGTGCTCGGTGGGTGCTGCCGCTGACTTGGCTCACAGCACAGACACAGCACAGACACAGCACAGACACAGCACAGACACAGCACAGACACAGCACAGACACAGCACAGACACAGCACAGACACAGCACAGACACAGCACAGACACAGCACAGACTCAGCACAGACACAGCACAGACACAGCACAGACACAGCACAGACACAGCACAGACTCAGCACAGACACAGCACAGACACAGCACAGACACAGCACACAGGCACAGCACAGACACAGCACAGACACAGCACAGACTCAGCACAGACACGGCACAGACACAGCACAGGCACAACACACAGACACAGCACAGACACAGCACAGACACAGCACAGACATAGCACAGACACAGCACAGACACAGCACGACGCAGGCCAAAACATAGAAACACATCGCGACTCACGGGTACTGCGCTGTTCGTGACATTCGGAAGAAACGGCGCACGTGAAAGCGCATCATGACGCAACGGAACGGAATACGGTACAACACTGCACAGAAAGAGCAGCGCGACATAGCGAAACACACATTAGTACTATGCGAAAAGGAAACAGAGTAGCATAGCACAACACGATGCTATTCAGTTGAACACAGAACGCAGGCCAAAGCATCGAAACATATTGCGACTCACGGGCACTGCTCTGTTCGACACAGTCGGAAGAAATACAGCGCACATGAAAGCGTGTCACGACGCAAGTATAGCACAAGCGGTTAGTGTAGCAAACGGTAATTAGAACATTGTCACCCCTTTCTCCCATTGGTAATGCGCATGCGTTGTCAGCGAGGTTCCAAGCGAGATTCAACCGATGATTCGAACCTGCTATGGCTGTCGATCTTGTGGATGCGCTGGCGCAATTGTGCTCTGAGCAGGCACTGTCGCATTCCGCACCAACACAAACGGGCGGCTTGCGCTCCACATTCGAATGGCCTGCGCGCCACATTCGCGTGTGTGATGAACTGGCTGATCGACGTGGGCTCTCGTCAGCGAGTGAGCCGATCCGCCGTATCAGGTGACGGTCGCCTCCGTCCCCTCAGAGCCGCCCATCTCGTCGCCCAACTGCCCACGCCTGTACGGAATCTTCGCCGACGAGACCAGCTGCAACACCTTCTGGTCGTGCTGGTCGGGCGAGGCCAACCGCTACGAATGCCCGCCGGGCCTGGCCTACGACCGGAAGCAGCGCGTTTGCGTGTGGTCCGACCAGGTCGCCGAGTGCAGGGCCGAGGGTAAGTGGCCCCACCAGTGGTGGGCACACGAGATGCCTGGCCAGTTGGCGCTCGTGGCGCTCTGGCTGGAAGCGAGGCTCCGACGGAGGTGCCAGGGTGATCGCAATTGTTTGTTCAATGATAGTTTGTGACTAAAAACTCCCGCTTAAGCGAGGCAGATGTTTCAGGTTTAGGTGACGCTAGTTTCGACCTGACAGAATGTGCCGTTAGTGCCAGCCTGGCAGAATGCTCCGCTAGTGTCGATCGAGCAGATGGCGGGATAGGTGACGCCACCGTCGCCTGCATCGCCAGCCACCAGAGCGGCCCATGAAATCTGACTTCCATTTTCGGCCGGCAGAGCTGGCTGACGGCTTCCTGTGCCCAGCCGACAACAACGGCATCGGCACCTACTCGCTGCACGCACACCCGGAGGACTGCCGCCTCTACTACGTGTGCATGAACTCGTCGCCTCGCGAATACGGCTGCCCGATCGGCACCGTATTCAAGATCGGCGATGCCGACGGCACCGGCCAGTGCAGCGACCCCGAAGACGTGCCGGGATGGTGAGTGCCTTTCCCCTGGGGCGATCGTCCGGTGGGAGTCAGCTGACGGTCAGTCAAAGGTGCTGCCACGACTTCGGACAGGGGTCTGTACAGGACTGATGTACATGCAGCAGTAGCGGCCCGCTGGAGATGACTGGAGTGCTAGCGGAATGTTGCTCTCCCATGCATCGACTGTACTGAATGTTTGCACATCGCTTGCTGTCAGTCCGGCAATGTTTCGACAAGAAGCATGCCTTGCACCTGTCGACATTTGCGACGAATTCCTGGCGAAGGTTACATGTTCATGCGCTAGTTCATTACTGATGCAGCTAATTTATCTAGCTAATTAATTTGTTTACTCCAAGAGACGCTTGAGTAGCTCCAACTGACAGATTTTCGTACCTGATTTTGCGGCTTTGCGTACCTGATACGGGTATCAAATAATTGCACGATTTTCTTCATTATGCATGGACATCCTCCGAGCTATTTACCCGGCAACAACTATCTTCCCCATGGATCATTCTGATGTCAGTACACATGGAATAAATTAATAGCCAATTGCGACAAAATAACTGGCATCGTTTCTACTTCGGACTGGGGCACACACAAACAGATACTTCTGACATTTTCAGCAAAATACTGTAAAGTGACTGCTGGATGACATGCAAATGCTCTGATTGCTGCGTCGACGTTCAGTCCTGCACAATGGCATGCCGCTGCTTGTTGCTTGCGAAACATGAGTTGAATGTGCTCGATCGTTAGCAATTAGAATGTAACAATGTAGCGCATGCTACATCCTTCCCCGTGTCAGTTCACGTGTACATTCGCCAAATGAGCTGGACAATGCGCTGTTGTTGCACCGCCTGCTGCCGCATCTCTGAGGGCGCCGGCAGTTCTGGGCGGCTCCTCCCGCCTGCCTGCCAGCATGTGGTCGCGGTCTGTCAGCGCGACACGCCGCACGTACGCCGGCCAGCACTAACGCTAACGCCCGCTAACCTGACGTTTTAGTGAAGACTACTACGGTGACCTGGACCTGGACGCCCTGAAGCAGTTCAGAGGCGAGGGTGTGGAGGCGACGGGCGGCGACTCGGAGCAGCAGACGCAGCCGGAGCCGGTGGTGGAGATCTCGCGCCGGCGCCAGTAGACCGGCCCGGCGGCTCTGCCGACCCTGGGGGGTACGCACCGACTCGGACCGACTAGCGGCCGACAGCGCCGCGCCGCGCCACACCTGGTCGCCGCCAGTATCGCGCCCGCGCCGGCACCGTCTCCCGCACCTACCCACCGCTCGCGCGTGGCCGGCACACGTGTGTGTAGAAGCCATTAGGCTGCCCAGGCGGTCGCACTGCCAGCATTATGGTTGTCCTAGGTTTTAGGCTATCCGTTTTCAGTAGCTTAACGTTGGCCTCATAGCGTCGCCGTGACGTTTGAGGAGCACTCATGGTCTGTCAGTATTTGCCGATACACACACACATACGCACACGAAGCACTGCGTCATCCGTTATCGGCGCATTGTCAGCAGCGTCGTGCTTGCTCTCATGCACAGTCTGGGCAAGGATTTTCCATCCATGGTTTGTGTAGATACACAACGGTGTGTAGATGACAAGAAGTCAATATGTGTAAAATTGGAATGGATTAATTCATCTTTAATCATGCCAATATTGTCAGTTACGCTAAACACTAAGGCATAAATATAATCAGCTGAATAGAAGTTTGGAATATCTTTGATGTTCCTTCAGTTATCCATGGGACACAAGAAAGTCTTTATAGGACATAAACTACTTTCAACCTATCAGTTTCTAGTCAATTGCTAACTAATTAGTTTTTTATATGTCGTATATATCCTATATTTGTTGGAAGGAAACAAATATAAATCGGCTTATTTACAACTTGCTAAGGTGTAAAATCAAATCATATCTACCTTCGCTATTCCCATCTTTCTCGCAAACCCAATTATAAATGTATTGGAGTGTGTTGCATGCAGGTCCACGAGATGTTCTCAGTATAGCTTAGAAGCAACCGTTGCGGATTCTGAGGCATTAAACAGCCAGCCTCAGTAAACACAAACACACCAAATGCGCATCAAAGCCGAAGGCAACGGCAAGTCCCCGATGACATATTCCCATGGCAGGCTCTGAGCACATTTGCACAGAAGGCGCACTCTGGTGCTCCAGCGGTCAGGCGGCGCAGCATGGCAGGCCAGGTGGAGCCTCCCGCCGGCTGACACCGCTCCACTGATGACGGCCTGTCTGTTCCAGTGAGGAGTACTACGGAGACCTGGACCTGAAGGCGCTACGCGCGCTCGGCCTGTGAGCGCCGCTGGCAGCCGCCGCAGAACACGGTGCGCGGCCAATGGGAACTCTTCTAGTCGCGGCGCGGGCGCGCGGCTTGTGCGCGCGGCTCTGTTGTGCGCGCGACCTGCGACAAGTTCTGATCGCCACCGGCCGACCGGACGGCAGACAACGTTGGATCTTGTCGCCGGGGCTGGGCGCTGGTGGACAGGGCGGGGGGCCGGCAGAGTGCTGCAGACTGTCACGAGCTGGCCGAGTCTGGTCAGCCCGGCGAGCTGGGGGGCTGACACGTGCGTCTCTCCGACATCGCGGCAGGATTAAGTTATTGTTCCAGACATGTTGTCCGGGCTGTCTGTCCCTCCAGACATGCCGATGGGTCCGAGGTCGCCAGTCTCTCACGCCAATGGACTCGAGGCCAGCTCACGTCCGTGCTGTCATCTACTTCACCTGAGCAAATGCTAGTATCCGCTATATTCATGGACTTGCGCTCGATTGTGTTGCATTGCATTGTTCTTTCCCTTCATGGATGAACCACGATGACATGACTTCGAATGACCTGAATAAATCATTGATTGTACACACAGTGGAGATCTTTTAGCTTGTATTAATGAAAACAAGGGCAAATAATGTCACACCCAAAAAGTGCGATGAAACAGGACACGACAGAGTAGAAAGCTTTAATTATTCTGGTAGAACCGCAGTTAAAAATGGTAAGCATGCCATTGTCCAGCCTGCACTGAGCATTTATCATAGCCATACATGTCAAGACCCTACAGACTATTATGACTTTTCGTTATGGTCAGATCATTTGCTCCGTATATATGTATATTCAGCCGCACGATTCCCGTTTTAGAGTAGACATGTATCGAAAAGCTCATCTGATATTTCATCTGTACTTCGGGCAACTAGGGGCATACAATACAAAGCACATACTCATACAGAAATAGAAGACATGTAAGCAAAACTTCGCGGACTTGACAATCATTCTGTCATCTCATTACCCTTGAAGAACCGATATTCAATCTAAAGAATTCTGAATGCCTTTCACTGTTGTGGGTTCCATTTTGTCCCCATTTTCTTTCGTTTTAACTGGAGCAGATTCTGAAAGTAGGAGATCGGGACCTTCTGCAGGCATTTTCGAAGGTTAATTTGGCATTGTAGATACCATCGCTCATGCATATTTATGCATGGGCTATGCAACATTTGTACCGCTATTAAGAGCTAGAAGCAGTTGATGTTCGATGTCAGTATCGGTGACGTGTCGGCAAGGACGACGATCGTGTCTCACAAATCTCTTGGACTTTTTGAACTTCGTCACGGAACAATTTGATCAGGGAAATCAGGTTGATGTAGCATATCTTGACTTTAGTAAGGCCTTTGACAAGGTACCCAACAAACGGTTAATGATACAGCTTCAGGCCCATGGTATTGCAGATAGCATCTTAAAATGGATAGAGTTGTGGCTTTCAGATAGACAGCAAAGAGTAATGCTAAATGGTACAAAGTCATCATGGCAAAATGTTTTTAGCGGAGTCCCGCAGGGGTCAGTACTGGGGCCACTATTGTTCATTATATTTGTAAATAACATTGAAAGTGGCCTAAGCAGTAAAGTTTTGAAATTTGCGGATGACTTGAAGGTCTTTAGGGCAATAACAGGTCAAAATGAGCATATCTCGCTGCAAAAAGACTCAGACGAACTTGTGAAGTGGTCCGAAGAATGGCAAATGAAATTTAATGTTGATAAGTGCGAAATCATGCATGTAGGTAAGCAGCATATGAAGGCTCCATACTTGATGGGTGGCCAAGTGCTATCAGTGACTCAACAAGAGAAGGATTTAGGTGTTATTCTAAATACAAAATTGAGGACATCAGAACAGACCAAGGAAGCCAGGAAGAAGGCACCGAGAATGCTAGGGGCAATGAATAGGAATGTATCATACAGAAGTGAGGAAGTCATCAGGAAGCTTTACTGTGCATATGTCAGGCCACATTTGGAATACTGCATCCAAGCTTGGTCTCCTAGCCATAAAAAAGATTGTTGGCTTTTAGAGAGAGTACAAAAGAGGGCTACAAAAATGGTTCATGGTATAAGCAACCTGGCATATGAGGAAAGACTGAAGAAATTGAATATGTTTTCACGTAGATATAGAAGGCTGAGAGGAGATCTCATCGAAGTCTTTAAATTTGTCCATGGTCTGGAGAGGGGATATGTTAGGGGAATGTTTCAATTTAACAGAAATGATACAATTAGAGGTCATAAATTCAAAATAAAAGTTAACCACAGCAGAACAAGGTTAAGGCAGACTTTCTTCACCAACAGGGTAGTAGAAAACTGGAACCAGCTGCCAGAAAACATTGTCAGTAGCAGCACATTGAACATCTTTAAAAACAGAATAGACAATCATTATAAGAATAGAGGGCTTGCTTTCCAGTATTACAGGGAGGGCTGATTGACAGATTTGGTGGGCAACTGGTTCAGTGTACAGAGTGCAACCAAGAAGGGCCCTTGTGGCTCATAGTTGCATTCATTTTTATGTCTTTTATGCCTTTATGGCAAAGTACACCATGCTGGGGTTCCAACAAACGCCATAAGAATAACCATAACTTCTGCGCGTATTTTTTATTCACAATTCGGTGCATTGTGCAAAATCTTCTTTTTTAACGGGCTCAGGCCTTACGAAGGGGAAATGTAAATGCCATCGTATGCTATGTGACTGTCAATGTTCAATATTTCAACTTCGCGCATCTTCCGATATTAAGTTCTGAAACCACACCTGCGATCAAAATCGTAAAATTAGACCACCAGATTGCCAAAAGCCAAAAGAAGGAGCCCATGGCATTCAATACCATGGTGAGCAAACTAGCAGCCAGTATATAAGAGAGAGGCCACCCGATCTACCTAATCCCTAGCAGCAGGTATGTGAGCGCAAGGCCACTCGGCCTGCACATTCCCCCTGTTGCCGCTTTCCTATACGTCACCGCAGTGTGAGGAGGAAACAGCAGCACGTGGTCTGCGGTTGGCGCGGCTCGCCGAGGGTCCTCAGTCACTGGCAGGTCGTGGTGGCGGACAGCACCCGACCCGACCAGGGGTCAGGCCATTCGAGCTAATTTTCCGCGACGGCTGATCCCTGTGGCGCAGCGCTTGATCTCTTCCCTGCGACGCTGAGATTGACCTTGCCCTTGCAGATCAGCGCTTCATCTTGTCCCCGAAAGAGCATCGCCAGATTTCTCCCGTGGAGCATCACCTGAGGAAGCGCCGAAATCGTGTCGCCGGGGTTTGTCCGATCCCAGGCACCGTCACCGACGCCGGACACCGTCCGACCGGTGACCTCTGACCTGAGGTCAGCCATGTTGTGTGCCGGTGTGCTGACGGCGGTGCCGTACCTGCTACTGATCTGTCATTCGGCCGGTGAGAGCCTGGGCTCCAGAAAATTTCCATTGGACGCCGGACGAGGTGAACACGAAACAGATGCTGCGAAACCTGCTGACAACTCCGAAAAAACATCGATAAATTCCGGACTTTCGCCAGACACGTCCCACCAAGCCAAGCGCAGTGTCGATTTGTACCAGGAAGACTTCAGAGAATTCGAAGACCCTGACTACAGTTCCGGCGCTAGTAAAGTCTATTTGGATCCTGAACGCGCTTCTAGTGCCCCTGGAGTGTATCAGGGAAACGAATTCAGTCCCAGTGCTCTTGGAGCGTTCCAAAATAACGAATTCAGTCCCAGTGTTCCTGGCACGCTTCAAAATGATGCGTTCAGCTCCAGTGCTCCTGGCCTGTATCACGACAATGCAATTGTTGACAGATATTCCGGACCACGTCAGATTAGCGAATTACCCTCCGGTTCTCCTGGAGCAAATCAGGACATTGGATTTATGGCGAGCGCTGACGGATCGTATCCATACACCGGACCAAGTTCCAGCGCTCCTGGAGTGGATCAAACCTCTGGATATAGCCCCGGCTCTTCTGAAGTGACTCAAATATCTGGGCCTAGCTCCAGTGCTCCTGGAGTGGAACAAGTATCCAGACATAGTCCCGGCGCTTCCGGATTGCTTCCAACATCTGGATATAGCCCTAGCGCCCCTGGAGTGCAGTTTGGCGAAGCTCCTGCACAAGGTTCTAACCGAAATCGCGTCGGGACACGCCAAGGCAGAGGAGATGGCCGCGATGGTGCACGAGTGTCTGGAGGGTGCTCAGCTGCGACTTTTGATGCTCTGGTGAGTTAACACACAGCGGCAACTGACAGCATTTGCACTGCCGATGTGTTGTATGGATAGTGGCCAATGTAGTGAGCAGCATGTCAATTTTAGCTGCAGGCAGTGAGCAGGGTGCGGGCGCTGTGTGTGCTCTCAGTGGTCGCATCGTCTGGCCAGCCCTCGGTTGGTAGTCATGTCAAGACCGCGTGTTAGAATGGGCGCTGTGTGTGGTCTCAGTGGTCGCATCGTCTGGCCAGCCCTCGGTTGGTAGTCATGTCAAGACCGCGTGTTAGAATGGGCGCTGTGTGTGCTCCCAGTGGTCACATGGTTCGACCAGCCCTCGGCTGGTAGTAATGCCAGGGGCGCGTGTTGGAATGGGCGCTGTGTGAGCTCCCAGTGGTCACGTGGTCTAGCGAACCCTCGGCTGGTATCAATGTCAGGGGCGCGTGTTGGAATGGGCGCTGTGTGTGCTCCCAGTGGTCACGTGGTCTGGCGAACCCTCGGTTGGTATCAATGTCAGGGGCACGTGTTGGAATGGGCGCTGTGTGAGCTCCCAGTGGTCACGTGGTCCTGCCAGCCCTCGGCTGGTAGTAATGCCAGGGGCGCGTGTTATAATGCACATTTCCAGACCTTTTCCCGGTAAGCACCCCACACTATGAAGACCGGTGTACAAAGTCCTAGCGGTCTATATCTAGTTTGCCATCTTACTGACCAGTTCATTGGATGACATGAGAAATCTATAGTTTTTTTTTTAAAGAACCTAATGTTTGAATGCTGGTCACCAAAACCAGCGTCTCTCCAGCTTTTTAAGTGTGTGTTTAGCGCCAAGCCATTCGCGCACTATTTGTGTGCGTCTAGTGCAATTGAGAGGTATGCAGAGCCGGTCTGCAAACTGCACCTACCTGCTGAATAATGAGGCATGTTGGTTTAGTTTGCAAAAAACAAGATTAGAATGCAGTTCAGTCCACTGTGGTTGATGGCTGGTCGTGTACACATGACAGCAAAACTCGCAGTGTCAGTGTCATTGGTGATGGTCGAGCCTGCAGTGCAGCATTGGTTTGCGTTCAAGTCATGCCATGCTACACACATCCATACAGAAACTCGGGTCCGCCCAAGCATTCACAATCCTTTCAACCCCCCCCCCCCCCCCCCGGTCATATTCTGACACCCCGTCTTGGAGGAGGTAAAAGCCCTCATCTAACGTCCAAACTAAGCCTTGCACCACAGCGAACCGTGTGTCGGAAAGGCCCCGGATTAATTTGGCCAGAAATGACCTAATTTAGAACATGAGGATGATCGTTTTTCAAAACAATTTTTTTTCAAGATCATTTCCTATCTCTATTTCAGATTAAGACACTGAATTAAAACGCACACCATTTAATAGCTAATTACACCGCGTATATGGCAACAATAGTCATGTTGGTCCAACATGGGCCAATTAATTGACAGTGACATTGGATCACTGACCTGATCCCAAATATAAATCCAAAGTATACGTGTTGTAAGCGATACCAAATTGTTCTCACGTAGTAGGCTTCATCTATATATGCTTACGTTTAGGAGCTAGCAACCATAAAACAAATTTCAAAAATTTTCATAGGACATCCATCTTTTATGACCTTGACCTTGACATCTATGTATCAGTTTGAGTCCATTGGGAATCTAGATCGTGCAATGCATGTCTGAAGATTATATGACAGAGCTACTCGAAATATAATATAAAAGAAATGTCCAAGTACGTTTGGTCCACTTTGCACACTTCATTTTGGCCTACCACAGGTTACTTGACGAAAGGCAAGCAATTTGATTAAAGAACTTCTCATATTTCTGCATGCGTACCGAAAACACCAATGCGGTTACATGAACATACATATGAAAAAGGAAATTTCACAATGTGTGACAATATTTACCGTGAATTCAGGTCACCAACCTGACATCACACCAGAATATCAAATATACGTATTGTAGGCGGTGCTAAATTGCACTCACGAAGCAAGTTTCAGTTCAATATATTTTTTTGTTGTTGCTGGGTTATCTAACCTGCGACATTCTGAAGGTAGTCCTCATCGACCTAAGCTAGGTCAATGATCTCAGGTGATCATAGATTAAAAGATCTTAAGACTAATCTAAAAGAGAAGACCTAAATACATACAAAATATATCATAGGCTCAGTAAGACTAAAACAGATGATACAATTGGTACTGAAAACGTCGTCGCCGTTTTGTCCATATTGCGGACAAACTTGGGGTGGGGTGTAAAATGACCCCCACGAGATAGGGTGGGTTAATAGGATATCCAGATTTTCTTCACAGTGTTTCCGTTTACTCAACGTAAATGATTGTTCCCTTTGTACTTGACATGGCTTTCTTTTCCTTCATCTTCCATTTTTGTCTCATTTTGTTTGGCGTAAAAGATACCTTTCTTCTTTGGAGTGCTTCCTTGATGGCATCCCACGTCATGGGGGTAATATAAATAGCAGGATATATGACGCTGCAAAATTAGCCATTGCTTCAGTGTGAAGATGTGCAATGCATGTGCAAAATGGATTTTCAGCAGCCAACACGCCTCAGGCATCACCACCGTCAGATAGCCTGCTGTCTCCTCCACTCACAGCCAACACCATCAGGTAACCTGCTGTCTCCTCCACTCACAGCCAACACCATCAGGTAACCTGCTGTCTCCTCCACTCACAGCCAACACCATCAGGTAACCTGCTGTCTCCTCCACTCACAGCCAACACCATCAGGTAACCTGCTGTCTCCTCCACTCACAGCCAACACCATCAGGTAACCTGCTGTCTCCTCCACTCACAGCCAACACCATCAGGTAACCTGCTGTCTCCTCCACTCACAGCCAACACCATCAGGTAACCTGCTGTCTCCTCCACTCACAGCCAACACCATCAGGTAACCTGCTGTCTCCTCCACTCACAGCCAACACCATCAGGTAACCTGCTGTCTCCTCCACTCACAGCCAACACCATCAGGTAACCTGCTGTCTCCTCCACTCACAGCCAACACGCCGTAGACACTGGTGCCATCAGTTAACCCATCCCGTCTCGGGGGTCTTCAACTGCCCCCTCAGGTTTTTCGCGGATAGCGGACGAACAGCGCGCAGCAGCGGGCCCAAATTTGGCATGCCTTTTTCCACATCAATTTGACATGATGATTCAAAATTGTTACGTCAGGTCATCTAGGGTCAACGATTTAGCCAAGGTTAAGTGAGGTCACCTCCAAAAACGTTCAACCAGTCGTTACGCTTTAACGGATAGAGATATATTAATAAAATTTTCAGCGTTTTGTTATCCGTACAGATGCAACAAAACGTACCAGTGGAAATTTTGCATTTTGTTTTCGTTTTTGACTACATATAAATTTTGCGTATTTGCCAAATTGCAGTTCAAATACAGGATTCCGGCTAAAGTAAGCATTTTGATTAGGGCAAGTTGACTTCCAACAATGTTTCTCAGTCTCCTCTACTCATTGGAAAATAAAAATTAAAGAAAACTTGAAAACTCAAAAGTTTGAATTTTCAAAAAAAAGGGGGTAATTATAGCCCTGGTCGATTTCGCTGTCCTATTCTCATTCCAAATACATTTTGTTTTTTCATATATCCCCAAAATGAACTTCCCAGTGTCAAAAACATAATGTAAGTTGTGCAAAGTCGTGAAAATCTATCCCCCAGGTGATGTCACTTTTGGGGGGAAATTATTTTGGAGGATGGACCTACACGTCGAGCGCTTTCCCGATGACACCTCTTTTGTTTTCGTGCGATTCTTAGTTGGATTTTAGAGGGGGTCTTCAACCGCCCCCCCCCCACCGAGACGGGGTGTGAGGATTTGACCGGAAAGACGGCGCGGGTAAACCTGCTGTCTCCTCTACCCACAGCCAACCCCATCAGATAACCTGCTGTCTCCTCTACCCACGGCCAACCCCATCAGATAACCTGCTGTCTCCTCTACCCACGGCCAACCCCATCAGATAACCTGTTGTGATAGGTTATCTCTACCCACAGACAAACCCCACCAGATAACCTGCTGTCTCTTCCACCCACAGCCAACACACCTCAAGCACCACAACCAGATAAGCTGCTGTCTAAATACAGAGTGCAATGGCACAATGTGCTATATAATTAGGGGACTACCCGAACGTTTTGTCTTGATGCCTTCATCAGGGTGCCAAGTAGGATATTTGATTGATTGAAATGTCCTACTTGTCATCCTGATGAAGGCGTGAACCCGACACGCATGTGTACTTTCCTAATAGCATAACATCTCGTGTCATTGTACTACGTATTTAATTTGTCCGGTTGACCATTAACAACCTTCTGTCTCCTCCCCTCTCAGACCGTGGGTCTGGAGTCTGTTCGCCGTCTTCTCGTGGGACTGGTCGGGTCAGAGCGAAGAGGTACTGCGCGTCGCCGGGCCAGCTGTCGGGCACGCGGCATGGGTCTGCGCGATGTCGTGTCACGTCTGGAGAGCAGCGTCGGCCGTGCAGAGGTGGCGCTGTCGGCAGCCAACCGCTGCAGTGTGACCGACTCGCTGGCCCAGCTGGGCCGCCAGCTGCTGTCCGGCCAGCAGCTGCAGCAGCGGCAGCTCGACCAGCTGTGGCGCGACGTCGTGTCTGAGTCTCGTCCAGCCGGCGGTGCTGGACGCAGGCGCGCGCCGGCCGTCCCCGTCCCCGGCCAGCAGGACAGATCGGCCGTGGGCTTCCAGTCGGCTCTGGGATCTGACCTTGGTCGGGCCGCTGCCGGACGGCCGTCGCAGGAGGCGGTCGCCGCCGGCAGCTGCTGGGAGGTGCAGCAGCGGGGCGGCCGGCGTAGCGGCGTGTTCCTGCTGCAGCTGGGCGAGCGGGCGCGGCCCGCGCTGGCCTTCTGCGAGCTGGAGCACGACGGCGGCGGCTGGACTGTGATCCAGCGCCGGCTGCACGGCCAGCAGGACTTCAGCGCCGGCTGGGAGGCCTACCGCTGGGGCTTCGGCGACCCGAGCAGCGAGTTCTGGTGGGGCAACGAGAACCTGCACCAGCTGACGACGTCGGGCCCGTTCGAGCTGCTGGTGCAACTGGAGGACTGGTCGGGTCGGCGCCGGCACGCCGCCTACCGGCGCTTCTCGGTGGCCGGCGAGCAGGACCAATACCAGGCGCAGCTCTCCGGCTACTCGGGGGATGCGGGCGACAGTCTGGACATCAACGGCACTCCCTTCAGCACGGTCGGCCGCGACCACGACCGGCTGGCGGCCGGACAGTGCGCCACGCTGTCCGGCGGCGGCTGGTGGTACCGTCGCTGCGGCTTCGCCAACCTCAACGGCGCCTACGTGGCCGGCAAGTCGGAGGGCAGCGGACTGGGCGTGTTCTGGACCGGCTGGACCGGCGCACAGTACTCGCTGAAGAGTGTCCAGATGATGGTGAGACCCGCAAACCGGCAGCTGCTTCAAAGCTCGCCCGCCACCGGCGCAAGCGGTGGATCAGATTGAGCAGTCACGGCCGCGGGCAGTGAGTGGTCTGTCCAGTCAACGCTGCAGGCAGTGATCCAGCCTGACCGGTCACCGCCGCAGGCAGTGGATCAGCCTGACCGGTCACCGCCGCAGGTAGTGGCCTGTCCAGTCCAGCCTGACTGAACGCCGATACGCTGCAGACAATGACATTATAGTGTCATGAGCAATGCGCATTGTCATTGCAATGCATCGCGTTTACTTTATGTCCGTTGGACGTTGCATATTGGCCTGTTGAAATGTTATATTTTGCTTCAGGGCAGTAAAGTGAAGTCAACGGTCAGAGTAGTATATTTGCACGCAGAAAATCTTTATTTTGCAGACAATTCCACACATGGAAATATATCCAATCTTAACCGCATCTTATTTCTGAACATCGTTGAAGTGGTCATAATAAGAGCGATATTCTAGCTTAATACATCGCATACATTGTAGAATGCATGGAAATGAATTCAACACTGTAAAGTCAATACTTCTAAGAATGGACCAATGTTCTCCACATCCAGAGATTAAAATAAAAAATAAACTGAATGAGGGTTGAATTTCATTCCTCGGATATTTTATTCCTCGGGCTTGGCCGTGCCAAGGATATTTTTGGGATGCAAATTCTGAGCCGACCAGCCAATCGCAAAAATCGAATCAATGTATCGAATGTTGACCGCCAGTGCGCATGCGCACACGCACAATGGCGGACACCTTACAATCACGGACAGCCTTGGGGATGATACATTGTGTTCCTTCATCCATCTCAAAATCCATATGGCCGATCCGAATAAAGCCAAATAGACATGCAGCTAGCAAGACAAGCGTACATATGCAAAAATGTAATTCATTTTGGTCATATTTGCCAGGGTGAAACGAGGCTAATTAGCATCATGCCGAGCCCTTGGCAAAAGTCTGGTGGCAACCAATACTGCCGATATATTTCATCGTTTTGAACGAAGTTATGTGGCGAGGTGATCCAAGTAGTGCGTGCGACACCACTAGGGACGGTGGTCTAGCGACAGCCAGTGGCAAGCTGCGGTTCTCCCACACTCCACACTCAGAATCTGGCACCATGTCGCGATGAACAGTTTGTGAACCCACCGCAACTGCACCGCCTTGGCAGCCCGTGGACATGTGTACCTTATTGTGTTGAATTGTGGACATACACGAATTTCACAAATCAGTAAATATATTTATGCTGTTCAGTATAGCGCATTCAAATTCTGTATGAGTGCTTCATGCTAGTCACAGAGAGGGTAGAGTAGAGTGTAGAGTGCAGTGTAGAGAGTGTAGAGATAGCTGCATGTTAGGCACTATTTCCCAGTGTGGAAATAATCCCTACAATTTTGGCGTATGTGCATTGAAAACTGACATCACTCAGCGGGCTTGGCTGTAATATTGTCGAAATCGATCTTATCTGCCGAACATGATGAACACATTTCAAATGCGAATGAATACGTAGAATTGTCGGATGAACATAGGCGCTCCGTGTGTGCCAACCGTGTGCCTGTTTGTGTACCGTTCTTCCCAATCAGCTTACGCCGTACGCAGCCACTCAGCGCGGCTGCCTCCACCAGACTGACTCTGGCCAAGCGGTGACCCAGCCTCTGGGTGCACATGTCACGTGGCACGACGTGATCCAATAGCCCTGCGACGTAGTAGCCGCCTGGCTGGCAGCTCTATGAGGGAGAGCGGTAATTACCGCCATCGACCGAGCTTCATAATAACCATTTTCCTAAAAGATAAAAGACAACAAAAACAACAAAAGACGAACCCTGCCTTCGCCATCGTTCTTAATGAATATGGTAAGGTTATCGATAATTCGATGTCAAACTGGTTCAAGTGTGCAAAGTGGGACAAGTTGTCTGGAATCTCACTATATTCACATTTCAGGGAAACATAGGCACTACATTGCCCATGTTTATTCCGGCAATCATGCTTTATCTGACCCGTGCAACGTAAACACAGGGACATGGTCACCAATTGGTAGGTGATACCATCGCTTTTCGACACACAGAAGCCACCCGACTCTCGTTGCAATGGCGACCCGATCGTCGCACTCAATGCATTACTAGGATGCAACCGCCACGAAAAGGCAACCAAAAACCTTATTCACAGACACTGGAAAACCGAACAGCCCGTTGCACGCCTAAGACAACCTAGGTGAACATCTTAAGATCTCGAAAAATACTGAACCTAAAAACACAAAATATTGAAGGGAGATTACGAATGTAGTGAACTCTCTACGGTATAAATTTGATGACCTTAGATCAATGCCTTCGGGGCTAAATGAGGTGCAGATCGTCCGGCACGCCGCACCGTCGCTGCCGCGCCGATACAATATGTGCCGACACATTCACACTCACACGCATACAGTATATATATATATTTATATACATATATACAATATGTATATATATATACATACAATATATATATATCCATGCAATATATGTATTTATATATATATATATATATATATATATATATATATATATATATATATATATATATATATATATATATATATATATATATATATATGTGTGTGTGTGTGTGTGTGTGTGTGTGTGTGTGTGTGTGTGTGTGTGTGTGCTTTTTTCAGCATCTATAATCTGATGTTGGTATGGCAGAGAAGGTTTTTCAAGACATCATATGGAACGGTATTTTGATGAAGGATAGGTTAGAGTCCGGAATTAATTTATAGTACCTATGTCCGGAGGATTGCTTCTGAATTCACCAACAGGGTACTATGTAATACATACACTAGAGGTTATGCACGTTACCAACGGAACCATTCGCGATATGTCAGGAAAGAGTGCGGTTTTTTTCACGCATTTCAACGACAATCTATGTCGTTTTTCTCGATGTAATCCAGCATAGGATGCAAAGGAACCTGGATGGCAAAATTCGACCCTTAACTATGCCACATAATTGACCAATTAATCCCAGCAGATTGCGACAAGACGCGGTAAAACCTGCAGAGACAGATGGAATGCAGCTGCAGCCAACTGAAACTTGCCCCGTAAGGTTAACTGTGTCGTGTCAGTGTGGCCAACTAAAGATTGTTCGCTGAGTTGAGCTGATGCGGGAGGCTCCGTTCAGCTGCACGTTGCGTCGCACTGATCTCAGTGAAAACGTTGTCGAGCTAACCGTGTGCACAGTTGCATAGCTGCCGATCGTTAGAGTCAGACAAACGTTTGCAGTGATGCCGTACGCTTACTCACAGATTGGACTGCTCTAAAGCGGGCCACCATGCACCGCATTCCGTACACAAACCGCTCGACAAGTTGGGCCACTTCATCTGGCCAGTCTCTCGAATGGTGGCAAACAGCCGGCGAGAGGGGAACAATGGGAGGAAAGCCGAGATCGTGCTGCGCGCCGGAAGCTTGGCCGGCACGGTCTCCTGATCTGAACAACACACTCAAGGCCACCAGGTGCCAGTGGGGGGCAGGGAGAGGAGGGGCGTCCTTCACGAGCTTAGGAAGGCTGGTGCTGCCCTGACCCGAGCTTAGTGGGTTGTCGGATTATTTCCCTGCCTGACGTCTCAGACCTGGGTGCAGGGGATTTTCGAGAACTGCGACCCAGATTCTGGGGATTTGAATAGTCCCCAAACCTGGCCCCGGGAACTGGCCAGTTAGCAGCTTAGTCTCTGCCAATCAGCATTATACGGGTCTATTTATAAAGGCTCGGTTAGGTCGGGTTCTTACGCGAGGGCCCGATGCTATCCTTCCCGCCTTCTAGGACACCATTTTACCTGACTTTTCCATTCACGCAGCCAGCCAGAAGCAACTTCCGGAGACCTGACACACCTCGGTCTGGTTTAGGTCCGTTTGTATTAGTCAAGCGCCATCAAATATGGTCCAATGACCAGGTCTGTGAAGGAACGTCTATGAAAATCTGGTCAGCCCTGGTCAGTCTCTGATGACCTGGTCACTGATCAGCACTGGTCCTTCTGTGGAGACCTGGTTAGCCCTGATCCTTCTTTGAATACTGGTCACTCTTGACCCTTTTCTAGATAACTGGTAAGTCCTAGCCCTTCTTTGGAGAACTGATCAGCCATGGCCAGTTCATGGAGAGCTGGTTAGCCCTGAGCCACTTTGAATGGAGCCCTGACCAACCATGACCCTTCTCTGAACTGAAGACCTGGTGAGCACTGTCAGTCCATGGATACCTAATCAGCCATAGTCCGTCTGCGGATTGAGACCTGATCAGCCCTGACCCTTCTCTGAAATCCTGGCCAGCCCTGGCCAGTCCCTGGATACCTGATCAGGCCTGGCCGAACTCCGGATGGAGACCTGATCAGTGGTGTGGCCCGTCTCGGAGAACTGGCGCCTTGCCACCCGCGCCAGGTCCGTCTCAGAAGGCTGTCAGACGCGAGGTGTGACGCACTCTCAGCCGACCAGCTTGTTATTATCGGCCACGCCCGCAGACGTGCCGTAGAGACGTTTTTGGAACGCTGGCGAGGAATGCGGTGCAGAGTTGGCCCCGGGCCCATCCTACACAGGCACAACAGGTCGGGAAATACGCTCGACGTGAATAGAACCTCGATGCATATATATATAAACATTGGACATTTAGCGCAAGCCCTGTCGTCTGACGAAAGAGCGAGATTGAGCGTGGTGGGCTCAGAAATCCGACGATTTTCCATTGCATACAGGGCCATACTTCTGAATTTCAATATATTCTGCATAGTAATATCAACATTGCATTATCGGTAGTGGTTATTGACACTACTGTTTAATTACATCACAAAAGAGTCCGTCTATAGGATTACTGTAGCTTGAGGCAGGAATGGCGTAACTCGATAGACGGCCCAACATTACTATGGAATGCCGTACACGGATCCAACGCCCGGAAGGTTCACTGGTATGTACCATGTGACAATGCACGCTAATCAGCACAATATGCTTTTTGTCTAGCCGAAGCCGAACCGGTTCATTCTGTTGGATTTCTCCATTCAGCCCCGTCCACGCTCGAGACGGTGCTTCGCTCTATGTTTGTGATTCAGCCGAGTGGGCGGCGGTGGCGGTTCCCGAGGCCTCTGTATGCCGCTGCCGCCGGAGGCCGGCCGACACCGGCTGCGGCACGTCTTTGTGGTACACTGGGGGGGCGGCCGGCACCGGCTGCGGCACGTCTCTGTGGTACACTGTGGGGAGACCGGCCGGCGCCGGCTGCGGCACGTCTCTGTGGTACACTGGGGGGAGACTGGCCGGCACCGGCTGCGGCACGGGCCACAGCGATGTCGGAGCGGCACACCGCCACCAACAGCTGCGCCGGCTACACCGGCTTCCGCACGGTCGAGTGTTTCCAGGTGCCGTACCAGTGGAAGTGGGCGGGGCAGTGCATCGGAGCCGTCCTGTTGGTGAGTGCAGCGCCAGTGCCGAGATGCCGGCGTTGTGATGCTGGTGTGGATGCGTTAGAATAGGGGAGCAAGGTTGGAATAGGTTAGAATAGGCAAGCGGTGTTTTGATGTAGGTGGTGTGGGTTGGTAGTGTTTGGGTGTATGTAGTGGTGTGTGTTAGTGGTGCTTTGGTGTTGGTAGTGATGTGGGCTGATGGTGATTTGGTGGAGGTAGTGGTGTGGGTTGATGGTGCATTGGTATAGGTGGCGGTGCGGGTTAGTGATGATTTGATATGCACGGGCCAGTATGGCTGTGCTATGGTGCTCTATTGGTGTTGATGGTGTTGGCTGTGCTGTGGTGCTGTGCTTTTGTGGTCTTATGATACTGTGTCTGGTGGTGGTGTGGTTTCGAGTTGCGTTGTTGTGGCTTGGGTGTTGCTGTGGTGCTGCGATGCTATGATGGTGTGGTGCTGATGGTGCTGCTTTTATGGTTTTCGTGGTTTGGGTGCTGTCATTGGGCTAGCGATGTTGGTGATATCATGATTTGTGAGGTTGTGGTAATACAGTGTTGCTGTTGTGATGCCGCTGTGGTGTGCGGGTTCTCTTGGTGTTGTGTTTATGATGCTGCCTCACCGGAAGACAGCACCAGCGTTTCGGCGCAATGCCTTCATCGGTCTTGATATATTTTTTATACAGGAAGCACAGCATCTTAAATTTAGACTCTGACACGTACCTCATGATCTACAGGCTGGGGAAAGATATTCAGATGAACACACTGGAACATGGGTACACAAATATCAACCTTTCGGTCGGTCGTGGACAATCACATTTTGCATTTTGCCATCCGATCGCATAAGGAAAGGAAGATACATCCATATAGCATAGGGGGAGCATAGATATAATGCGTTATTTGCGCTCATGTTCTGGATGTGTCCATGCAAGCATAATACATGCGTATGTGTGTGTCTGTATGTGTACATGTATGTATGTATGTGTCTGTGTGTGTGTGTCTGTGTGTGTGTCTGTGTGTGTGTCTGTGTGTGTATGTGTGTCTGTGTGTGTGTGTGGGGGTGTGGGTGTGTGTGTGCATTTGTTTGTGTGTGTGTGTATGTATGTGTGTGTGCTCGTGTGTGCGGAGGGGATGAGTGTGGGCGTGTGAGCTTGCGGCTATCTCACCTGTCACCTGCTCTTTTCTCTCATCTACCATAATCACATTGTTGCTACATGGGCTAATTTTATGAATCCAGGATAATCATTAATGCACCCTTCCGTAACTATGTCAGTCCTCTTCGCAATACCTTGACGCCCGTAAATATAACATCCTGAGCCAAAACACATTTAATATATTGTGCGGATATTGTCAGTGGTGTTGTGTTTTTTTTGTGGGGCTGTGACCCTGAAGTGTCACAGTGCCACAGTGTAACTGATGACGTCGGTGATGACGTAGTGGTGGTGTTTGCCGTGCTATGGCTGTGGTGCTTTATAACTTTTTACTGTCTCCATTACCCCAGTTCTTACCTAAATCCAGTTTTTTTGCTCGCTTTACTGCTCTGGTTCTTTGGCTTCACAGTATCTCTAGCTTTTTGATACGCCGTTAGATTAACGACATTTGAAGCTTCTTTAAACACTCGAAATACAGCTTTCTTAGCTTTAATTGCTTTTATCAAGTCTGGTGTCAGCCATGCTGGCTTTCCTACCCTTCTTTTGCGTTTTTGCTTTTGGGGGACATGTCTAATCTGAATTTCCTTCTTGTAAGATTTGAACTTTTCCCACATTTCACAGGTATCTAAATTGGAGAATTCTTTTTCCCATCTGATGGCACTTGAAGCCGCTCTCATGTAGTCAAATTCTGCTCTGTTGAAATTTGGAACCTTTACCAAATTATCCTTAATAATCTCCACTACATGTGCCTTGAATTTAACTATGTTATGGTCACTTCTTCCTAGAGTTTCTCCTACAGTAAAGTCTTGAACCAGGTCACTTAAATCCGAGAATACAAGGTCCAAGAATGAGCCATGCCTGGTAGGTTCCGATACAAACTTGTGTAAGAACAGGTCCTCTTCAAGGCATTTCCTAAACATTTTGCATGATAGGGAGCCAACACCAACATTTTCATATCCTTTTGGATGAAAGTCACCAAGAATAATGCACTTTCTCTGAAAGTTTCTACTCATTTCCTCACAAATCACCTTATCAAGCTCCAGTTGCTGAGAATGTGGCAAGGTTCCTGATCGATAGAAAGCTCCTATCCTCAGAGTATTGCTGTTGCCTTTTCCCACAGTGACATCAAGCCAAATGGACTCCACAGACACATTTTTATCCCCACCTGCTACTTTTTTAGAACTGAATAAGCTATTCACATAGAGTATTACACCACCCCCTTTCATTTCTGGACCCCTATTGCACGAAAACATATTGTATCCCTGGATCTCACAGTCCTGCAAGTTATCTCCAAAATACCCTTCACTGACCCATGCCTCCGTAATGCAAACAAAATCTGGTTCCTCCTCAGCAACATAACACTTGAACTCATCAGATTTGGATCGGATACTCTGAGCATTAAACATCATACACTTAACAAATGCTCCATAACCACCTTTGGCTTTTTCATGCTGAGGAGTTCTTTTATCACTAGATGAACTATCACTCTGTCTCCTTGAACTCCCTATTTGCTGATTTTGAGGTTCTATTGCCTTGGCTGACACTATTGGAATAGTCCTGAGTTGACAATGCAATTTCATCTCTCCCGACCCCATTTCCTAGTTTCCCTGAAGGACATGCTCATACACTTTGCCTAGCACATGGACCCCCTTCTCAGAGAAGTGCAGGCCATCCCTTTGATAGAGGTCCCACGATTCATAAAACCTGCACCACTCGTCTACAAAGGTGAAACCTAACTCATGGCAGAGCTTACCTACCCTGGCATTGGCTGCCAGTGCCCTAGAGCTCCACTCAGGGGAGGCTCCAGCCCTAGGCAAAATTGCAGTCACAATGACCCTATTGTTGCCCTTCTGGGTGGCCAGAAGGGCCCTGTAGTCCTGCAGAAGCTCCTCACTCCTAGCAGGACCTATGCTATTTACCCCTACCTGTACTATAACTGTACTAAACTGGTGATCACTGGTGACCTGTGCTACCACTGATACCGGGTCCTTCACCTTGGCACCAGGCCTGGTGATGCACCTCCTGTCCCTCCTACCTTTACAGAATACCCGATCTAAATGTCGCACACGAAAGTCGTCTACGACCAGCACTGTCTCTTTACTAATACTATACTGGGGGCAGTCCTCCAATGCCTGGAACCTATTCGATGTTAATATGCCTGCCCGCTGGACAATTTGACTAGGCTTCCTCCCGCTCCTACCACCTGCCACCTGCCACTCACTGACCCTTTCTTAGGCTCGCGTCTCCGAATCCTCCACCCCCTAACCTCATGCCACTTCCCCTCCTGTGACCTACCAGAACTACCCCTCCTCTGTTCACTATTAGCATTCCCCTCTCGAGAAATCCCAGCCACCTCCACAGTAGGGGAAGCCTCAGCTACCTGGTGACAATCCTATTATCAAGAAAGGAGAAAGAGGGAAAGTTGAAAACTATAGGCCAGTAAGTCTCACATCCCTAGTCTGCAAGGTACTCGAATAAATTATCAAGGATATAATAGTTAGTTATCTGAAAGGTAACAGATTGATTCAAGATACTCAACATGGGTTTAGAAAAGGACGATCGTGTCTCACAAATCTCTTGGACTTTTTTAACTTCGCCACAGAACAATTTGATCAGAGAAATCAGGTTGATGTAGCATATCTTGACTTTAGTAAGGCCTTTGACAAGGTACCCTATAAACGGTTAATGATATAGCTTCAGGCCCATGGCATTGCAGGTAGCATCTTAAAATTAATAGAATTGACAGCAAAGAGTGATGGTAAATGGTACAAAGTCATCATAGCGAAATGTTCTTAGTGGAGTCCCCCAGGGGTCAGTACTGGGCCCACTACTGTTCATTATATTTGTAAATAACATTGAAAGTGGCCTAAGCAGTAAAGTTTTGAAATTTGCGGATGATTTGAAGGTCCTTAGGGCAATAACAGGTCAAAATGAGCATATCTCGCTGCAAAAAACTTAGACAAACTTGTGAAGTGGTCCGAAGAATGGCAAATGAAATTTAATTTTGATAAGTGCAAAATCATGCATGTAGGTAAGCAGCATATGACGGCTCCATACTTGATGGGTGGCCAAGTGCTATCAGTTAGTTAGTTATTAGGGGTTTAGGGCGCATCAACTGCAGTGGTTATACAGCGCCCACAAGTGATATCAGTGACTCAACAGGAGAAGGATTTAGGTGCTATTCTAAGCACAAAATTGGGGGCATCAGAACAGAACAAGGAAGCCAGGAAGAAGGCATTGAGAATGCTCGGGGCAATAAATAGGAGCGTATCATACAGAAGTGATAGTCATCAAGTCATCAAGAAGCTTTACTGTGCATATGTCAGGCCACATTTGGAATACTGCATCCAAGCTTGTTCTCCTAGCTATGAAAAAGATTGTTGGCTTTTAGAGAGAGTACAAAAGAGGGCTACAAATATGGTTAATGGTATAAACAACCTGGCATATGAGGAAAGATTAAATAAATTGAATATGTTTTCACTTAGATATAGAAGGCTGAGAGGAGGTCTCATCGAGGTCTTTAAATTTGTTCATGGTCTGGAGAGGGTATATCTTGGGGAAATGTTTGAATTTAACAGAAATGAGGCAATTAGAGGTCATAAATTCAAAATTAAAGTTAACCACAGCAAAACAAGGTTAAGGCAGACTTTCTTCACCAACAGGGTAGTAGAACACTGGAACCAGTTGCCAGAAAACTTTGTCAGTAGCAGCACATTGAATATCTTTAAAAACAGCATAGACAATCATTATAAGAATAGAGGGCTTGCTTTTCAGTATTACAGGGAGGGCTGATTGACAGATTGGGTGGGCAACTGGTTCAGTGTACAGAGTGCAACCAAGAAAGGTCCTTGCGGCTCATAGTTGCACTAATCTTTTGTCTTTATGTCTTTATACTGTTGTGTCGGCAATGACGGTAGTGTTGTGGTTTGGGAGGTTTGGTGGAGCTGTGACATGGTGATGTGCTATGCTGTTCTGATGTTTGGTGTTATGCTGGTGGCGATCTTGCATTGTAGAAGACATTGCAATGTTCGTGGTGTTGCAGCATTGAGATGTTGTGGTGTTACAGCACTGGGACATTTGTAGTGTTGCGGCGTTGCATTCGACGCATTCACGCATCTCATCGCATTGTACTGTGACGAGATGCGGTGAGACGAGCTACGTCCGACAGCCGCAGCACAAGGCGGCCGCTGCATGGTGATGTATCGCACTGGTAACGGCCACCAGCGGAGCGTTACCCACCGGCAGATGTGCGGAGTCGCCGTGCTGGCCTGCGGAGTCCGCCTGGCGCTCGCCAACCACGGTCGCTGCGGCGCCACATGTCCGCCGGCGCTGGCGCTGGGTCACGTGACCGCCGCGCTGGCCGCTGTGGACGTGTCGCTGCACGTGTTGCTGCTGATCGGCCTGTCGCGCTGCTGGTGCCGCTGCGCCGCGATCATCACCGTGCGGACGGCATTGAAGGCGGCCGCCGCCGTCTACCTGGTGGTCGGCTCCACCTACCGGCTGCACACAGAGGGCGCGGCCGCCGTGGTGGCCGAACATTTCGCGGTCCAGGTGGCGCTAGTGCTCTGCCTGTCGGTGGCCGCCCACACGCTGGCGGCGGCTGCGCACGAGCAACGCGTCTCGAACCGCGTCGACGACGACGATCCGTGACTGACCTGGTGACGGGTGGGGACATGGCGAACGGTGCGGTCTGGTGCTGCGAAGCAGTGACGCCATGGTGACGATGACGATGACGGGGAGGCTCCGAACAGTGCGGTCTGGTGCGCGAGGCAGTGACGCCATAGTGACGGCGGCGATGGAGGGCAGGCTCCGATGGAGCTGCGACGAAGCAGCGCTGCGATGGTGGTGTGCTGGAGACTGGCGCTTCGCCAAGCGGTGTCATTGCAATCTATGGAGCAGTGGAGGTCCCCTCTAGATGCATAGCGTGATGAAATTTAGCATCGAGCAAGTGCATTCGGACTTTGTACTCAATTAAGACTTCCTACTACGCCATTCGAGAGCCATTGTGTACTCCAATTTAATTGCTGATGCCACTCAGTGGTGCTGGAACAATGAGCACTAAAACATTTTTTTAAAGTCGTGCGGATGAACAGGAGTCTTCAACATAAGCCTAAACTAACTATGTCGTGACACGAAAAATGCATGTGTTATTGCCTACTAAAGGTGTCCACCGAAGGCGCGAAACATATTCTAGATGTACTGCACGAATGGCACCAATGGCTGATCAGTATTTGCTTAGGGGGCAAACATACGTTTAAAAACATCGCGGAAAATAAAATGAACCGCTACTTAAAAAAGAGAAGTATGCAGTAGCCCAGAAATGCTTGAAGGTGTGGGCATCTTGGAAAAAATACCTCCAAAGTAGCCTTAGTGATCCAAGCGGTTAGGCCACAAAAAAACATAGATCCACTGTAAAGGATACAGAGGATAAAGGATAAAGGAGACGGAGGTGATTCGATGACTTCTGTTTAAGTATGTATTTCTAATCATGTTTACTCCAGCTTGCAAACTTTGTTTGTTGTACCTTTTGATGCATTAACAAGGCATTGTTTGTGCAGGAATATATTGCATACATGGCATATTGCATACATGACAGGTGGACCATCGGCATTACCGGCAACGAACTCCAACATACCGGTAACAGAAACATACTGAATCGCATTTCACCCACCGTGGATTGCAAATAAACAAGCCACACGTGGGCATCAAATGCATGCACACAAATTTTCGCTGGCACAAAACAATGTCAGGGTACCACGTGCTGATAACAGGGTGTTCATATTGTCACTAATGAATCAATGAAACCTCAATACATGTTCATGGTGTAAAAACTAACATCTCTCTATGAACTGTTGCAACAAACCTACATGCCAACTACAAAAACGTTCTGAAAATGTCGTAATGCTGATGTGAGCTAGAAATAATATGTGCGTGCAATAAAGGAAACTATTTAGAGACAGAGAAGAGCCAAAAACGAAGACAGCAACATGTGGTAACAAACCAGCTTCACAAGCATACCAACTTCACAAACACACTAGCATGACAAACACGCTAGCTTCACAAACATGCTAGCTTCACAAACACGATAGCTTCACAAACACGCCAGATTCACAAACATACCAGCTTCACCAACAGGTATGCAGATAAAGAAGGTAGCGAGCACGTACAGAGAGCTTCCGAATTACGCCGAGTATCGCACCGGTGAACCGACGCTGTCGAACTCTGATCTGATCTTGAAAGACACATTCGTAAACTACGCATTGTGCACCATCTGTGTCTGGTGTACCACTTCAAGCCACACCAGAACCAGAGTTGTAGCAACATAGGCTATAGCAACATAAGGGGTACTCCCGACATCCGCTTCAACGATAACGATGCCAAAGCTGAACGGCTAAGGACTGTCGGGAGGGCTGTCGTTCCGGTCACGTGCATAAGGGCGACAAACAAGCCGGCTGCCCACAGAGCCACCGCTGCAGTTACGCTGTAGTCGGCAAGGTCATAACGTGCACACCAGCACTGACCGCACAGCTCCCGCCGGCGCCACGCCGCCCCGGTCTGGGGCTCAGGGCACGCACCTTATAGCCGGGGGCGCGGAGAAAGGACCGCCGCGGGACATCGCCGCATCGCCATCGGCACACCAAACCGAATCAGACGGTGTTGGTGCCACTAGCCCGGCTGCGCCGCCAGTCCTGCGGCGCGCCTCACGAGTGGCTGGCGACGGGCGGCAACCTGAGGTGTGACGCCTGGGGTGTGACAGCACGCCTGGCCGGGGTGTGCTCAGTTAGCCGTGTGACGCCTGGGGTGTGACAGCACGCCTGGCTGGGGTGTGCTCAGTTAGCCGTGTGACGCCTGGGGTGTGACAGCACGCCTGGCTGGGGTGTGCTCAGTTAGCCGTGTGACGCCTGAGGTGTGACAGCACGCCTGGCTGGGGCGACCACCAGCCGTGTGACGCCTGAGGTGTGGCAGCACGCCTGGCTGGGGCGGCCGCCGGCCGTGTGACGCCTCAGGTGTGGCAGCACGCCTGGCTGGGGTGTGCTCAGTTAGCCGTGTGACGCCTGAGGTGTGGCAGCACGCCTGGCTGGGGCGGCCGCCAGCCGTGTGACGCCTGAGGTGTGGCAGCACGCCTGGCTGGGGTGTGCTCAGTTAGCCGCGCTACTCACGAGGCAGCGATTGTGTAACGCGGCTGCATCGGTCGCTGGGAGGGTGGTGCACCTACGATGTGCTGATTGAACCTTGCAAGCGTCGGCGCCGAGAAGGAGTGCGTCGACAGGACCTGGTGGCGTCGATGTGTCTACAGTTGTCGAAACCTGTCGCAATTAGTATACGGCTATTCATGTGTAGCGTGAACAAGGGACATGAGACGACTCTGGTTGTTTTGGCCTGGCATTAAAGAGCTTACCTCTGATAATAATCCTAGCCCTCGCGGTGGGGCCAGAACTTCAAGTCCTGATCTACCTATTTTGTTTTCGCAATGGTCCGTATTTTAACCGCGGGAGCGCCTGTGATGCGTGAACTCTGTGGATGGTCCAGGTCATATGTGCAGGTTACCTGACATGATATTGCTTTTTGCACTTGAACGACCATTAGTGGACATACGTCGTCATTACTTTTACTTTCTTCAAAAGTATTGATTAACGACAAAAGTAGACACAACATTGTTTGTTTCAGCATAAATATCTCGGTGGCCAAGTAAAAGTGCAGAAGTAACCAACCTGAGAGGTTACTTTTCCCACCTTGCTTTTTGCAGTTTTTTTTTATTGCAAGGCAAAATGGGAAATCTGAATGTTAAATTTTGAACGGTTCATGGATTTTCCTAGAAAAGCCAGATGCAGGGTCAAATTGATACCCGTACTGTTATGGTCAATTGGATTTATGTTTCCAATGTCCATACTACCACATGTTCCACAACATTAATTTAAAAAGTGTCTGGTCATCGAAGACCCATTTTAAATGCTGATATCGAGTTGAAAAAGGGCAACAAATATCTTATCTACATTGCCAGATCCAGTCATATGTTCATCGGACCTATATAAGACTTAAATTCCTGTTTGCATCAGCCAAATTACTTTCCAGGTTGACAGTTCTGGTATTCATAGACGAGAAGATGTTAAAGGGAATATGAAAATCCTGATGTGTAACGCTTGTGTGACACAAAGTGCATGAGTCATAGAGAAATCGTGTTATTTTTTGTTCCATATTGTCCCATTGACATAGCGATAGATACTTACATCTGTATAGTTTTGCAATACAGTTTCACTTTCAGATCATAGCTGGAATCAGAGCCTGGCAGCGGTGGACAGCACAAACAATTTGTCTCTGTTTCATAAAGCCAGTTCCAGAGACAGCGAAGCATAAACGTGCTGTTTCATCGTGTATCTGCGTATACGTGTCTTCAAGACGCATTACACTAAGCTGGAAGTTCTTGCCTGTGGTCCCAAAAGTTATAGCGGAACTGCGAGTTCGTGTTCCAACAAAAAACTGGCTGAATCCATTTCACAAATTAAATGCTGGGAACTGCCTTGCATCAACATGCGGTTGCCAACAACGTATACTACTTGGTGCACTATCGCAGAAAAGTCGTATATCCTACTTCCCACCACACATACCGGTTCGCTGAGGTGATATAAAATGCACAGACTTGCTGCTCGATGTATTCCAGTACCTCAAACGATGTGTAGAAAAAAAACTGTTTTGATGGCGAGAACTTTGGGGCGATCTTTGCCAATGAGCTGATGCAAGAAAAGCTGTTTTACCACTACAATTTGTATGTAGCGCAAATCTTCTTTGCACCTTGTTTGCCTTTCTCGTGGACTATTGATCTGACCGTGTGTCCATGTGAGTCGC
The DNA here is from genome assembly GCA_034440575.1 of Imbricaverruca yamaguchii. Classification (NCBI taxonomy): domain Eukaryota; kingdom Metazoa; phylum Arthropoda; class Thecostraca; family Neoverrucidae; genus Imbricaverruca; species Imbricaverruca yamaguchii. Next base: position 105,207 of record JAOTOL010001595.1, on the reverse strand, counting down.
TAAGGGTGAAATGATCGGTTGAGAAGTGCTATAACTAAGCCATGAGCTTAACTTGTCTTTAAAGCTACACATAAAAAGTTATCGTTACAATAGTACGGATACGGCCCGTTTACACCACTTATTAACGCTAAGCTCAAGTGGAAGTGCACCTATGTACGATATATGTCAGTAAGCAACATCTTGTCGAGCGCTCTTCCCATCCAGAGATCTATTTCAACTCAACCTCGTGCTGGTGTAACATACAAATTCAGTACGTACGTTCTTCCGCCCCAGTTCCGTCCGGTCTCAACAGGCTCTACTGTTCCGCCAAAGCGGTAATCAGCTTTTCCAGCTGGACAGGGTCTATTCAGAGCCCGTTCAAGGTCCGGCCAACCCTGAACAGAGTTCGTCTAGGTCCGTCCAAGCCTGAAAAATGGTGTCCTTTGTCTGCCTAAGGCCAGTCCCGTCCTCGTGTATAACGGACCAGCACTCATCAATGGCTATGTGCGTCGCAACAGCTAATGTGTTGCTGCACTGCTAAATAGTGCCTGACACAGGCACACGGGCGGGACTTTTCCGACAAGGTCTCTGGATCCGCTTCCATGCGCTTCCCGACACGAATTCAAAGTTGTATTTTTCTTCCGTCTCGGGGTCCGTCACATGTGTTTTCTAACGGTTCGGTATCCGTCACGGGTGTGTTTCTCCCGGCTCGGGGTCCGTCACATGTGTGTTTCTCCCGGCTCGGGGTCCGTCACAGGTGTGTTTCTCCCGGCTCGGGGTCCATCACGGTGTGTTTCTCCCGGCTCGGGGTCCGTCACGGGTGTGTTTCTCCCGGCTCGGGGTCCGTCACGGGTGTGCTTCTCCCGGCTCGGGGTCCGTCACGGGTGTGCTTCTCCCGGCTCGGGTTCCGTCACGGGTGTGGTTCTCCCGGCTCGGGGTCCGTCACGGGTGTGCTTCTCCCGGCTCGGGGTCCGTCACGGTGGTTTTCTGCCGGCTCGGGGTCCGTCACGGGTGTGCTTCTCCCGGCTCGGGGTCCGTCACGGGTGTGCTTCTCCCGGCTCGGGGTCCGTCACGGTGGTTTTCTGCCGGCTCGGGTCCGTCACGGTGTGTTTCTCCCGGCTCGGGGGTTCGGGGTCCGTCACGGGTGTGCTTCTCCCAGCTCGGGGTCCGTCACGGTGTGTTTCTCCCGGCTCGGCAGCTGACACTGGTCCCAGGACGGCGTCGATGGCGTGCACAACTCCGTTGGCCGCCGTGACGTCCGGTACCACCACCAGCGAGTTCTCCACCTTCACCGACGCTGCAGGCACACACACATACACAGTCGCTACACATGCAGCCAATGGCACACAGAATCTGGGAAGGCATGTGGGGTGAACAGAAAATGATCACGTTAATTATACATGTCACACAAAGGAACGCAACAAAGGTTTGCTATGACGCTAGCTAAGTATTTTTTGTTTGTCAGTATAGACACTCATTCTGAAATCACGCGGTCCTTGACATCACTTAGGGATGTACATAGTTGACCCTATTTCATCTTAGTGCATGACTATAGACAAGCAAGGAATGGCCCTGGCAATGACCTAACGTCTAAATGTCTGAATTGATCTCATTTTGCATAACCTTAATTTGCTTTAGGACAGTGAATGTCAATGCAATTGCAAAGCTATTTACGATCATAAAATAGTAATATGTTGCATCATCATTTAACCCGCGCCGTCTCTCCGGTTAGATCCTCACACCCCGTCTCGGGGTGGGGGGAGGGCGGGGCGGATAGTAACCCCCCCCCCTTTAAAATCCAAACTAAACGTCGCACGAAAACGGGAGGTGTCATCGGAAAGCGCTCGACGAGTAGGGTCCGGACCCACCCCCAAAACAATTTCCCCCAAAAGTGACGTCACCAGGGAGGGGGGATAGATTTTCATGACTTTTCACGACTTACATTATCCTTTGACTCTGGGAGTTCATTTTGGGGATATATGAAGAAGAAAAAATTACTTGGAATGAGAAAAGGACAGCGAAATCGACCAGGGCCATACATTTTTTTTGGCCCCCCAAAATAATCGTTTCTTATTTCAAAATTTTGAGTTTTCAAGTTTTCTTTAATTTTCGTTTTTCCAATGGGTAGAGCAGACCGAGAAACGTTGTTGGAAGTCAACTTGTCCAAATAAAAATGCTTACTTTAGCCAGAATTTTCTGTTAGAACTGCAATTGGCAAATATGCAAAATTTATGTGGTCAAAAACGAAAAAAGAAAAATTATACTCGTACGTTTTATTGCATCCCTAAAGATAAGCAAATGCTGAAAGTTGCATTACAATATCTGTATCCGTTAAAGCGTGACGAATGGTTGAACGTTTTTGGAGGTGACCTCACTTGACCTTGACTAACTCGTTAACCCTAGATGACCTGACTTCAACATTTTGAAACAGCATGTCAAATTGATGTGGGAAATGGTATGCCAAACTTGGTCGTGCTGCCGGGCGCGGTTCTTCCATTATCCGTGAAAAACCTGAGGGGGCGGTTGAAACTCCCGCCGGGACGGGACGGGTTAATGCAACCCGAAGCAGACCGCCTTTTGCCTAGATCAGGACTGAACACTTGAACAAGTCCGCCAATATTGCCAGAAATTGTTCAAATCATTCCACACACTGCCTTCCCGTTCTCATGCCACCTAACCGTCGCCGTACTGCCTAACCGCCACCACCCTGTCAACCACCACCACACTGCCTAACCGTCACCACACTGCCTAACTGTTGCCACACCGCCTAACCATCACCACACCGCCTAACCGTCATCACACTGCCTAACCGTCACCACACTGCCTAACCGTCACCACACTGCCTAACCGTCACCACACTGCCCAACCGTCACCACACTGCCTAACCGTCACCACACTGCCTAACCGTCACCACACTGCCCAACTGTCACCATACCGCCTAACCATCACCACACTGCCTAACTGTCATCATACCGCCTAACCGTCATCATACTGCCTAACCGTCACCACACTGGCTGTCCCCATACCGCCTAACCGTCATCACACTGCCTAACCGTCACCACACTGCCTAACCGTCACCACACTGCCTAACCGTCACCACACTGCCTAACCGTCACCACACTGCCTAACTGTCACCATACCGCCTAACCATCACCACACTGCCTAACTGTCATCATACCGCCTAACCGTCACCACACTGGCTGTCACCATACCGCCTAACCGTCATCACACTGCCTAACCGTCACCACACTGCCTAACCGTCACCACACTGCCTAACTGTCACCATACCGCCTAACCGTCATCATACTGCCTAACCGTCACTGAACTGCTTAATCGTCTCCAGCCTTAGCCGATTCCAAACTGCCTAACGGCCATCACGCCATCTACAAACAACTGCTGTCACCGGTGGAAACGTACCCCCATACATTTGGGTCCATAATGGAATTGTGTGCCAAATATCCTACGCAGAACACCAATTTTGCGTCTAGCTGGAGATCCAGGCGCGCCAAGCTCGCCGGGTCGGCAGGCATGGTCGCCAGCACGACCGGGACTGACCTCCGTCGGTGAAGAGGGTGAGGGTGGTGCCGGCCAGCGTGTCCACCTCCTGGAACGGCTGCAGACCAGCCGAGTACAGCGCGCCGCTGGTCACGTGACCCAGCAGCAGCTGCCGCAGCCGGCCGCGGTCTCGCAGTAGTTGCCGCAGCTGGTCGGCCGCAATCATGGTGAACGCCCGGTTTGTCGGGGCGAACAGTGTGAACGGGCCGGCTGTCGACACAGGCCAGGTCAGCTGAGGTCGTCTGGGCCCATTGGTTCACTCACTGCCGGTACACCAGGGCCTATGGCCATGTGAGGGCAGAAACCACCAGCTAATGTCAGCTGAAGTCGGCTCAGCAGCTTGGGCCACACTCAGAAGCTTACGTTGAAGGTAACAGCGTATATTAAAGTCAGTAGGCTAAGTCACAGTCAGCAGCTTCAGAGTAGAACGCTTAGTTTTCAGTCGGTAGTTGATGTCAAAATCAGTATGTGAGACTTAGGTCCGCAGCTCCTACCGAGGTTAGCGCATCTGGCAAAAATCAGAAACATCGGTGACCCAAGCCATCGTCTGAGGTCAAAGGCAGCAGCTGAAATATTTAAACAAAAACTGACTGGTTGGTTGGTTGGTTATTTGGGCTTAGGGGCGCATCGACTGGTAAAAACTGGCCGGAAAAAGACTACATGGGAAAGGCAGCCATGGCTCATGCAACTCGCTCCACTATTCGAGTACAACAGAATACCCGCATTGTCGTATTTGACGTCCATTCCACGTGCTCCTCAGTTACTCCACAGTTCTGTCCGGCTGATGGTATTCACACTCTAGTGCGCCGCGACACACAGTCCTCACATCCTGCCACTGTCCCGACACACAGACTTCACATCCCGCCACTGTCCCGACACACAGACTTCACATCCCGCCATACCCAGACACACAGTCCTCACATCCCGCCATATCCCGACACACAGACTTCACATCACGTCATACGCAGACACAGAGTCCTCACATGCTACCGTACCCAGACACACAGTCCTCACATCCCGCCATATCCCGACATACAGCAGGTTATCTGGTGGTGGTATCTGGGGTGTTGGCTGCGGGTGGAGGAGACAGTAGGCTCTCTGATGGTGTTGGCTGTGAGAGGAGGAGACAGCAGGTACCCCGACACCCAATCCCCATACCCCGCCGTACATCGACTCCCAGTCGTCACGCCCCGCCGTACCCTGCTGATCTGAGAGCAGGCCGCGCAGTCCGGCCAGCTTGAGCGCCTCGGCCAGCACGGTGAACCTGGCCAGGGGGTCCATGAGCAGCGCGCTGACCAGGTCGGCCGGCGGCGGCGCCAGCACGCCGTCCATCATGTGCACCACGCCGTTGTCGGCGGCCAGGTCTGACGTCACCAGCGGCTCGCCGTTGACGGTGGTCACGTTGACAGGGCCGCCGGCGTTGCTGTAGGTGGCGTAGCGGTTGATGCGCAGTCGGCTGCCCTCTAGCGTCTTGCCCACAAGGTCGTTCTCGAGGTCCTCGGAGAGCGCGTAGCCGCGGATCATGTGGTACTGCAGCAGCTGGCGGAGGCGCGGCTCGTTACACCACTCGCCCATTACTGTACATAGCCATGGATCATCATGTGGTACTGCAGCAGCTGGTGGACGTGCGTCTCGTTACACCATTCGCCCATTACTGTACATAGCCGCGGAGCATCTACTGCTGCAGCAGCTGGTGGAGGTGTGCCTCGTTACACCACCCGCAAAATAACGTATATTTGCATTTTAATAAGGATGTGGATGTTTAAAATAAATGTCATATGCAATTTAAGCATTGCGAGTCGCCGCTGAAAAATGCAAGCTGGCGAAAGTGCCACTGAGAATCTCTTCTTTGAGCAAAGATTAAGAGCACTTCATGAAGAACATCGGGATATAAATGAATGACATCAACATTGCGGGAGCATATCTGATTCCGATGTAAGAAATTAGAACGCGAAGAACTGTGGTTATGGGGCGGGGATGGCCGAGTGCTTAAGGTGTCGGGCTATGAGTACCAAAGGTCCCGGGTTCGACTTTAGCGCCACTCAGGACATTTCCAAATCCCGCGGCCCACCGGCGAAGCAGTGTGGGCGGCGCCATTAGCCGTGAATGTGCATAAAGTGTCGTGAACCAACCAATAAACAAATAAAGAACTGTGGCTGTGCAGATGTTACGATGCAGACACGTCAGCGGTCGGGCTGTGTAGGGCAGGCCTCTCTGGTGAACCCGTGCCATATACACGGGGTAGACTTTCGGTGGGACCTCAACCGGGACGGCCTGCTCGGGTTTCGCCCTCGCTGGTGGCGACACCAGTCTGTCAGCTGACCTGGGACAGGTACAGCTGACCCGACACGCCTCGACCATCCTGACCTGGTTGACCGCCTTTATGCCGGCGAACACATGTTGACCTAGTTTCGCGTGGCAAAACCTACTCTGACCTGGTTGACCGCCTTTATACCGGCGAACAAATGTTGACCTAGTCTCGCGTGGTAAAACCTACCCTGACCTGGCATCACGTGGTCAAGTTCACTTTGACCTGACTCCGGCCGGCGGGACTCACCTTGACCAAGTTCGGCTTGCCCATCTTCTCCAGCATGGACTGCAGTCCACCGAGTCGATCCAGCAGATCTTGTAGAGCCGCCTCGGTGGGAGCGAACAGCGTATACGGACCTGTGGAGGTGGGACACCCGTCACGGTGGGATCTGTGGAGGTGCGGACACCCGTCATGGTGGGATCTGTGGAGGTGGGGACACCCGTCACGATAGGATCTGTGGAGGTGGGGACACCCGTCACGATAGGATCTGTGGAGGTGGGGACACCCGTCATGGTAGGATCTGTGGAGGTGGGGACACCCGTCATGGTAGGATCTGTGGAGGTGGGGACACCCGTCACGATAGGATCTGTGGAGGTGGGGACACCCGTCACGATAGGATCTGTGGAGGTGGGGACACCCGTCATGGTAGGATCTGTGGAGCTGGGGACACACGTCACGGTAGGATCTGTGGAGGTGGGGACACCCGTCATGGGACAGGTTGGATCTGTGGGGGGGGGGGAGACAACCGTTGCGGGGCACGTGGGTCCTGCCCAGGTGGGGTCGATGTCAGAGAAATAGAACTGGAGATAAATAGACATGACCATTGTGGCATATTTGGCCCAGGCCATACGTTGACAATGAGTTGACAAGAGTGAATGGTGAGTTAACTCTTGGAACTGGCAATGCATGATGTAGCAAGCGGTTGCCATTGTGTGAAAGAAAAGGCCAGGAATATCGTGGTTCACTTAAGGGACGTCTACTAGTGCTTGGAGGGATATAGAAATGATGTCGCAATCTATAATGTTTCGACCACCTCTCAGGCGGACTACGCTCAACTTCAGTGTATTCGCAAAAGTCATATGAGAAATGACCCTTCGTTACGATCTTGAAATTAGAGGGCATTTCTTGGACACATGTCATATGAGATAGCATATGACTCATGCTGTTGCTGTTGCTTCGCCACATCATTATCAGCATTACCATGTCATCATTGTAATATTTGTTTCGCAAGCTTTGAATTAGTGAGAAGCAGTGTCATATCAATTGTTGCATATCATATTAATATATCACTCGGGACTCTCTCAGCTCTCAGGGGTCCTCGAGGGGGTCTCAGGGGTCTTAATTATCAGATGCTATCCATCTCCCATGTCATATCCTCCACTGTCTGTGAATTATCAAGATCCCAGAGGCACCTCAATTTTTTAATTCCCAGAGTTTTCTGTCGTCCAGAGCCCCCGAACTCCGAGCACAATTCTCTTCACAGACGTCAATCCAACTTCTGCAAAGATAATCCTGCCAAATGGAGCCACACAGCTAAGAGAATCTCCCAACTACAAGGGGGTCCCTTGTGATTTAATGGCCCATTCGGCTCAATTTAAGATATCTCTGTCTCTGTCTCTGCCTCTCTCTCTGTCCCTCTCTCTCTCTCTCTCTCTCTCTCTCTCTCTCTCTCTCTCTCTCTCTCTCTCTCTCTCTCTCTCTCTCTCTCTCTCTCTCTCTCTCTCTCTCTCTCTCTCTCTCTCTCTCTCTCTCTCTCTCTCTCTCTCTCTCTCTCTCTCTCTCTCTCTCTCTCTCTCTCTCTCTCTGTCTCTCTCTCTCTCTCTCTGTCTCTCTCTGTCTCTCTCTCTCTCGCTCTCTCTTCCTCCCACTAGCTTCAGGGGCTCATCCATCCTCAAGAGGCCCTGCAGTGTCAAATGGCCCTTCTTTTGTCAATGGCTCCTCCAGCTTCAAGAAGGTTCTCCAGCCTCAGGGCCTCCCCTGCTTCCAGCTAGCTTGAAAACTCACAAGGCTCCTCCATCTGCCTGAAACGAGACTATTCTTAGCGTGCTCCGCGGGCGGGAAATGTATGCTTCTGTGTGGTGAAAATCCAAAAATGTACTGATCGATCTAGTGCAATCTGTTTTCGTTAAGGGGTCGGGCCCTCGACCCTTCCTTGTCCCCATCTTGGCCGAGCCTCTACCGTTCAGTGTTACTGGAGGGAATGGCATACATCGCCTTGGGTCCCAGCAGAAGTATTTGGCAATAAGTTACATGTGTGCGAAGATTACTCCATAAGGTGAGCTGGTACATCTAAAGTTCACATATACTGATTATACAAAAAACACATGATGATGCAAAATGCACGTGAAAATGCCAAGCTGACCATACCGAGAGGTTGCGTGAGAAGAAATATACGACCTGCAATATACCAGGAGGTGCTGAGTTTACATCAAAACTAACGTTAGAGATAATGCTATATTACTCAACGTTTCGGCCAGGGTCCATCGTTAGGAGTCTGACGATGGCCCCTGGCGGCGCGGCCGTCCGTGTGGCGGGAGGCTCCGCGTGACGCCAGTGCCAGCCAATGGCACACGTGACGCTCTCCGGGACACGTGCGTGACGCATCGCTGACACGTGCGGTGAAACGGTCACACCCGGCCGATCCGGAGGCAGTGGCGGCAGTCGGGACGGTTCCCCGATCTGGAGACGCTTTCGGGTATTGAAGCGATGATGTGGAGACAGTTGCTGGTGTCCGGTTCCTCTCTGTTGTGGTTATGGTTGCTGGAAAAGAGACGGCTCTCTGGTCTGGAGCCGGCGGAGGCCGTCATAACGCCGACCTGGAGATGGCAACGGAAGCCAAAACATCTCCCTAATCCAATTTGAAGATGTTGACGGCTATCAGACCGGTGGCTTCGACATAGTGGCCTGCGTCCGGCAATGGCGCTCGGGTGGTGACCGTGCCAGCATCGATAGGGCGACACCATGTCGCGCCGACCTCCGACAGTTCTCTCCGTGGCCGCCGACATGGACCAGCGGTCGCCGACCGGGCGCCTGACAGTTTCACCTCCGCCCCAGCCGTGACGGCGTCCATCACGCGCAGACCCAGGCGTGAAATCCTGCCTGTCGAGCGGCTGCACACGCGCTGTTCTTAGTAGGGTAGGGTAGGGTAGGATAGGATAGGCGGTAGGATAGGGTAGGGTAGGGTATGGTAGGGTAGGGTAGGGTAGGGTAGGGTAGGGTAGGATAGGCGGTAGGATAGGGTAGGGTAGGGTATGGTAGGGTAGGGTAGGGTAGGGTATGGTAGGGTAGGGTAGGGTAGGGTAGGGTAGGGTAGGGTAAGGTAGGGTAGGGTAGGGTATGGTTGGGTAGGGTATGGTAGGGTAGGGTATGGTAGGGTATGGTTGGGTAGGGTATGGTAGGGTAGGGTAGGGTAGGGTAGGGTAGGGTAGGGTAGGGTAGGGTAGGGTTGGGTAGGGTATGGTAGGGTATGGTATGGTAGGGTAGGGTAGGGTAGGGTAGGGTAGGGTAGGGTAGGGTTGGGTAGGGTATGGTAGGGTAGGGTATGGTAGGGTAGAGTAGGGTAGAGTAGGCGGTAGGGTAGGCGGTAGGGTAGCTTAGGGTAGGGTAGGCTAGTAGCGTAGAGTAGGCAGTAGGGAATGGGAGGCGCAAGCCGTTCCGAGTAGGACATCCCTGCATATACTGCTGCGGTCCGGAGGTGTCGGCTGTGACAGTTTGTTTCTTGCCTTTGTGAATGCGATGGGACGTCGTATATACATGTCTGATGTCTTGATTCTGATTACTAAGTTTGGTTCTCTTCCACAAAGGGCCATGAGTCCGAGCTAGAGATCCTCAACACATGACTGCCGAATCCGATGCGAGATGGAGAGTGTATCCTGAGTAGTTCTGCAATCGTGCAGTTGAATTCGCTCTAAGCCGGGCGTAATGTAAAGCTGCTGTTTGGGCATCGGAGAAGCAGAAAGTGGCGAAAGTAGTCGCATGCTGATTGTCATCTCACGAAGTGCAGCTTCCTGACAGAGGATTGTACTTGTCAGAGAGACAAAGGGAAATTGAGAGAAAACTGATGGCGGATGGTTGATGGAGCTTTCGTTTTGATGGCGTTGATTTTTTCCCTACCATATCGCCCAAGTCAGTAGTATGGTGTCCGGATCAGTCATAGGGTATCCGAATCACTCGCAAGGTCACACCAGGCGACACATCACCCGTCACAGATCCAGCGACACATCACCCGTCACAGATCCAACGACACATCACGCGTCACAGATCCAGCGACACGTCACACCTCACTCATCCGGTGATCCATCACACGTCACGTATCCAGCGACACATCACCCGTCACAGATCCAGCGACACATCACGCGTCGCATATCCGACGACACGTCACACGTCACACATCCGGTGATACATCACACGTCACACATCCGGTTATACATCACACGTCATGCATCCAGCGACTCATCCCATGGCACACATCCAGCATCACATCACACATCACATATCCGACGACTCATCCCATGGCACACATCCAGCAACGTAGCTCACGTCACACATCCAGCATCACATCACACATCACATATCCGACGACACGTCACACATCACACGTCACGCATCCTGCGACACCTCACTCCTCACACGTTAAGCGTCTGCGCGACAACTGGCAGCTCCGTCGATAGAGTTCTGGCATCGAATACCTATGTGTCAAAAAGTCAGGATCTGAGTCGCCATATATACTCGTGTTTAACTCTAGACTACATTCAGAGAAGTACGAGCGTTAGCTGGAGATTGGCCCAACAAGTCATGAAAGTCACCGTGCCGAAGCATTTAACTCTACATCGAAATTCTAGTTGGTCGGTTGCTTATAAGAGTTTAGGAGAGCATCGACTGAATCGGTCACATAGCGCCCACGATTACAATTCCGCAGTTGAATTGGTCTTGCTCGTCTGCATGGTAGCTTCAAAGCATATGCACATAAAGGGTCTGTTGAGCATGATTCCTAATCCTGCCGTCATCGCCACACGCATTCGTATTGAATCTGTATACACAGTCTGGCAGTTCGCAGGCCGGCCGCCAGGTGTCACCATGGTCAGCGGTGGCAACGCTCCGATACACCGCGCCGAGCGGCATAATTCCTCATGATGATCTGCTGATGCAAGCCTGCCGCCGCCCGCCACGGCGGTGCGTCCGTCGCACAAGCACGCGCCACGGTCCGCGGAAGGGTTTGATTGGTGCGGAGGCCAGATCAGGGATCAGAGGGTTGGGGTCGGTGTGATGGCCACCTCGGGTAGACTCTGGTCAAAAGAGTCGGTGTCATGTTCGAGTCAGTGTGCGTGTGGAAGTCAGGATCAGTGTCTTGGTCAGTGCTAGGGTCAGTAGCAAGGTCAGTGTCAGTGACAGGGTCAGTATTTGTGTCAGAGTAGGGGTCAGTGTCTGGGTCAAACTATGGGTTAGGTCAGCTTCAGGGTCAGCTTCAGGGCCAGTGTTAGCGTCAGTGTTAGGGTCTTTGCTAGTGCCAGTGTCGGGGTCAGTGTCAAGGTAAGTGTCAGTGTTATGGTCAGTGTCAGGGTCAAGGTCAGTTTCATAATCAGAGTCAGTGCCATGACCAGGATCAGTGTCAGCGTCAGTGTCAGTGTCAAGGTCAGTGCCGGGGTCAGGGTCAGGGCCAGGATCTGTGTCAGTGTCAGGGTCAGTGTCAGTGACAGGGTCAGGACCAGAGCTAGGGTCAGTGTTATGGTCAGGGGCAGGGGCAGGGTCAGTGTCAGTGTCAGTGTCAGTATAGTAGTAAGTGTCAGAGTATGTGCCAGGGTCACTAACACCTTCTGTGTCAGACTCAATGCCAAGATGAAAGTTCGGATCACTGTCAGGTTCTATGTCACGGTCAAAATTGACAACACTCTCCCAGAAACCGGGCAGGTCACAGGGACAGAAAAGGTCGTCCTTCTCCCCGGCAAAGTACAGGCTGTAGTCCTCCTCGGGACATTGCAGGCTGTAGTTTTCCCCGGGACAGTACAGGCTACAGTCCTCCCCGGGGCAGCGCAGGCTATTGTCCCTGGAATAATGCAGGTAACAGTCCTCCCCGGGAAAGTGTAGGCTACAGTCCTCCCTGGGAAAGTACAGGCTGCAGTCCTCCCCGGGACAATGCAGGCTGCACACAGTCTTTTGTATTGTATTGTATTCCTTGTATTGGTACCAAGAGACACTCAGCATCAAATGTCAAAAACGCTAAAAAAAATGGGGTGGGACAGGAGACTACTGAAACATTAAGAAACACACGCATACAATACTCAAACATTCTCACGTACAGCTCTTCTCAGCGCCTCCTTCAGCTTAAACTTAAAAGCCCGTCGCATATTCTCGGCCCTGACTTCCTCGGGGAGACTGTTCCAAAGAACTGCAGCACGGTACATAAAAGAGCGTTGCGCAAAAGAAGTTTTCAGGCGTGGGCGCTCTACTGAAAACGGTGTTGATCGCGTAGATCGAGAGCTGACATCACTTCTCAATGTCACAAGATCACGCAGGGTTTTAGGTGCTCCCGAGTGATGCACTGCAAGTGAACCAATGAGCAATCCCTAATGTCGACAAAGCGCTGAAAGCTAGGCCAGCCCAACCGCTCGATAACATGCGATATATGGCCATAGCGAGAGGTTCTAGTTATGATCCTAGCCGCCCTCATTATGACTTTCTGGATTCGCGCGCGTTCGGTGTCACATGCAGCAGACCAGATTGAGCAACAGTACATTACATGGGGAAAACCAGTGCAAGCACTAACTTCGACAGCGTTTCTTCAGTAAGAGAACGTACATGCTTGGCTAGAGGAAAGATAATGCGGTTACATTTCTTAGCAATATCGCCAATTTGTTCACTCCACGTTAACGATTCGTCCATGGTCACGCCCAGGTTCTTGATAGATGAGACACGTGAAATATCAGATCCAAGAACAGAGAGGCTGATGCTAGGTAGCCGCGCGATCATCTGGCGAGAACCAAAAATCACAAATTGCGTTTTAGATGGGTTGAGCTTGAGAAGATTTACATGGTACCACGAGCTCATAGTTTCCAAGCACGATTCGAGACGACGTTTTGCATACATTATGTCCTCCAATTTCGATGACAACATTGCCTGTGTGTCGTCAGCGTAAGCAACGACTTTAAGGACATCACCTATGTGCGAGAGAAGATCATTTGTGTACAACAAAAACAAAATTGGACCGCACAAACTTCCTTGTGGAACACCACAGGATACGTTGCATACAAGTTTTCCGGGCCTAACTACCTGTCTGCGATTTGAAAGGTAGGATCTAAACCAAGAGCTGTCGATGCCGCACCACTCTAATTTGGTTAAGAGTCGGCTATGAGACACACAATCGAAGGCACTAGACAAATCTACTGATGCGAGCAGACAAACACGGCGCCTTTCGATGCACTTTGTGATATAAGCTACTACATCAGCAAGGGCAGTTTCAGTAGAGTGAAGTGGTCGATAGGCATGTTGCGAGTTGTTAAGAAGACAATTTCGGTGGAGATACGCAGTGAGCTGGTTGACTACTATCTTCTCGCACAGTTTTGACACATTACTCAAGATCGAGATGGGCCTATAACACTTGGGATCGTCAGGGCAGCCTTTCTTGAAGATTGGTACGATTTCAGCCAACTTCCACAGTTCCGGAAAAGTACATGACGATAAACTGAAGTTGATTATGTGTAAAATATGAACACACACCGAAGGAAACGACATATTGAGCAATTTCAGGGACACATTGTCGGCACCAAGAGCACTGGTAGGATTTAAATCACGCAGGGCATGAGAGAGTTCGGGAAGAGTGGCGGGCTTCAGCTTGAATGCTGAGCTAACAACGCGCGGAGGGCGAGGTTGATGCACTGTATTTGGGCCTAAATCCCCTAAAGAATGCAAAGCAGCAGCCACGCGCTTGCCAGTTGAAGAAAAATACCGGTTTTGGTCGTCAGCGAACAACTCTTTCTCTTGGTTGGAACGTGATGGTTCAGTTGATGGTGGAGTTGTCTTCTTCTGAAAGAGATGACGTCGAACGTGCGGCCAGACGTTGTCATTTTCTTTCAAAGTCCTATCGAAGAAACGGCTTTTGGCGACCACGAGCTCAGTGGAGGTCCGTTGATTTAGCTCATGGTAGAGTCGCCAATCCTCGTCACTCCCGGATCGGTCCGCTTGGCTGTGAGCCCAGTCACGTCGGAGGGTCAGGGCGCGGAGGTCAGCATTCTCAGCGATCCAGGGTGGCACTGAGCGGCGTTTCACGAACTTCGTGACGGTAGGGCAGTGAGCATCCATGACGCATTTCCAGATGTTCAACCATGCGTCCCACTTGTCGTCAACCGTGTTGGCCTCATACAGGCCAGACCAGTCCACCATGAGAAAAGCTAGGTGCAGCTGACCAGGGAGGAGGTGACGGGTGCGCTGAAAAGTGATCCTTTGACGTTGAAACGACGGACGGTCTATTTTAGCTGTGACTGTGACTGCCCGGTGGTCACTGATGTGCACCTCCATGACGTCACAAGCCAAAATTTTGTCGGTGGCGTTGGAGATCGCGATGTCGAGAAGCGTTTTTGAAGTGCGCTGTGTGCCATCCCGGAGGTTAACCGTCTGTACGCGCGTGGGCTTCTTCACGAGTTGATGCAGACACAAGTCGTTCAAAATGGTGTTGAAACGTTCAACTCCCGGTTTTGAAGCGTCTAGCAAATCGATATTCACATCCCCCATCGCGAATAAAGGCAAGCCATGACTAGTTGCGAAGTCAATTTGGTGCTCCAAATCATCCAGATCAGCACCCACGGTTCCACTGGGCGGGCGGTAGAGGCAGCCTACGATGACAGAGGTATCGCGCCGGAGCTTCACCCGGATCCAGAGGGACTCCAGGCCGGAGCGAAGTGGTCCGGGAGGGGGTGTCAATAGCTGGACTCCGTAGCACTCTCGGACGGCGATGGCGACGCCAGCCCAACTCTCTGTGGACGTCCGCTCCTCATCGCAGTGTCTATCGGCTCTCTTAATGTAAAAACCGGGTATGCAGATAGCTTCATCTGGATGGTTCGAAGACAGGTGCGTTTCCGAAAAGCAGAAGACATCAATATCGCTGTCATTGATTAGCTGATTTACACTATCTAATTTTGGAATCAAAGAGCGCACGTTTAAATGAATCACTTGTAAAAAATCCCCGCCAGCTCTGCCTCCATCCCCGCCATCACGTCTCCGCGCCGCCCGGCGGCCGCGCCTGGCGCGCCTTCCACGCGAGAGCGCTCCCGCCGCACCACCGGCCGGGTCACAGGGGCGCGGCCCAGTCCCGGCGCTCAGCTGGCGCGCTCCGACCGTCTCGCGCCCCGAGGCGGTGGTGTCATGGTCAGCAGCCGGCCCGTGTCGCGCGGTGATTGGTCGGCGATCGCAGGGTGGCAGAGACAGGATACAGACGATTTTGTTGATGACGACCAGGAACGCGATGAATTTTTGTAGGTCACGATGCATTGCGTCGTTTTAGCGACTCACTTTCCACTCCACAAGTTCAGCACCTCTCACACAACCACTCAGCACTCACAATATATAAGGCGGAGAAGGCTAAACACGTTTAAAAAGGCTAGGTGGGCAGAGCTCACGGAGCGCCAACCGTCCGCGGCCAGCGCGTCAGCGCGACTCAGCGCGTCTTCCACATAACAGTACAGGCTACAGTCCTCCCCGGGAAAGTGTAGGCTACAATCCTCCCCGGTTCAGTATAGGCCACAGTCCTCCCGGGACGAAACAGATCACAGTTCTCCGCAGTATGGAGTAGGCCTTATTCCGTTTCCGGAACAGCACAGGCCGCGCTTCTGTCCAGGCTGGGATGGGCGCTAAATGACCAACCATGGTCGATGCGCCCTAAAACCACAATTACACACACACATGTCCAGGCTGGGCCTTCCCACGCTCTCGTGGGAGTCTCATGTCCGGCTGGGACATGCCACACTTTCCCCGGGTCCAACACAAGCCCACTCCGGACACGACTCTGCCAAAGTACTTCAACTGAAGACATCGTCGTCTCAGGCTCGTTCTTTCCATGCCAGACTCATAGGGCTAATTACTTCCTTCATTATTGAGAAGGATTGCTCGACTTCGACGCGCATAGCTGCGCAGTCGGTGATATTGCCGGCGGCGGTCTGGGTCACGTGACCGGGACTGGCGCCGGTTCACGGCCGGCGGCCACTGGCGGCGCAGTGTGCAGGTCGGCGCGGCGCCGCCCGCCGGAGTGGCACCACCCAGCCGGGCTGCGTGTGAAAGTTGGACCGCACCTCGCTCCGGTGGGCGCACGGTGTCCGCACAGGTGTGACGGACACACGGATGGGGCGCCTCTGTGCTGTCGGGTCGTCACGGGCCGCGCTGCCGTGCTGTCACCGTCACGCGGCGCTGTCAGACAGCTCAATACCGATCGCCTGCGTGCTGTCATACTATCAGACTGTACTGGCGTCGTGAGACTGTTACGCGAGACGTGATGAGACACCAGGAGACTGTCAGCCAATCGACTCAAATCCTCGGTCTCCGCGTGGTGCCGGGCTAGCCAGGTGGAGACGTAGCAGCAGGTCGCACACACGGGACTCGATGAGTGTTCCGCACAATACTCCAGCTGGGGCTATGACCCCGCTTGATGAGTTCTCGAATTTTGTTCTGGTCTGCTATGAAGCTCCAATCAGCTAGCCTCGCTGTGGTGACGAATCAGAGTAGACTGTGCTGGTGTTCGTTGTTCAGGCTAACGGAAAATAGGGTATGTTGGATTAGCCTACGATCGACGGGACGAATGACGAGTAGGCGACGAGTGATGTATCAGTAGCATCAGATGCTGTCGTCTTTGAAGTTCGTTCCCTTAGCAGGGGAGAGAAGCCCAGACAAAAATGGGCGATAATCAGCACTAGGATAAAAATATCACAGTAATCCATATTTCTTAGAAAATCGTAATCAACAGTTTGACTTCATGCCTACGTACACAAGTTATCATCGGCTTAACGTGTCGAAAACAAAACCCTGGATGCTACCTTCCCTGTGCATACTTCAATTTCACCATCTTTATCAATTTCATTTAGCCTAGCTGAGCCGTTCCATATCAGAGGAGGTTGCCTAACCCATCATAATCTTCAGGCGCAGCCTAACAGCACAGAGTACAGTCCTCAAAATTCATAGCGTAATTCTGGATTAGTTAGATGTGTTAACTACAATGATGTTCCAGCGTAAGGAATTGAAACTGCACCATGAATATTGCCTTGCAGAGAGGAAGAATGAATGCCGTACCATGCCAATCGGCTCATCAGCGCACGTTACTCGCCGATCTCACCGCTGTCAGCATCACCTGTAGCTCACTACAGTCAGCATTACCTGTAGCTCACTACTGTCAGCATCACCTGTAGCTCACCGCCATCAGCATCACCTGTAGCTCACCACCATCAGCATTACCTGTAGCTCACCGCCGTCAGCATCATCTGTAGCTCACCGCCGTCAGCATAACCCGTAGCTCAACGCCATCAGCATTACCTGTAGCTCATGTCCATCGGCAACGCTTGCAGCTCACTGCCGCCATTTGCGCCTGTAACCCATGACCGGCAGCAACAAATGTAACTCACCGCCAACAGCAGCACCTGCAACTCACCACCGGCAGTAACACCTGCAACTCACCAGCCAATAACTCACCGCCGGTAGCAGCACCTGTGACTTACTCCGGCAGCAGTGCCTGTAGCTCGCTGTCATCAAAACACCTGCAAATAATCGTAATCAGTAGCGCATGAGCTGCGCTGCCCACAGCGACTGCAACTCACCGCTATCAGCTAGCAACGTCTCGAGGTCGGCGAGTCTCAGTAGCTTCAGCAGCAGCGTGGAGCTGCCCGCCTCCAGCACGCTGATGATGCTGCCCGGTGGCGCAATCGTCAGGGCGTCAGCGGCGTCTCCCTCCTCGGCGGCGACGGTAGCTGACCTGGCCGTCGAGGGCAAGATCGTGGTGCGGCGACCCACCGGCCGGGCCTTGTAGTTTCGCAGCAGCGACGTCTTGTAGTTGCGGATCTGGGTGTATTGAGCGCCCGGCGTCTGGTGCGGCGCCGACAGGTGGTGGGGCCCCCGGCCGTGGTGGAGGGAGGCGGTGCGGTGCGGCCCCAGCGGGGCACGGTGTGGCGACGGTAGCCGGACGCCAGCAGAAGCCAGGTAGTTCCTGATGGGTGTCGGGCGGCTAGGCTGCGCCGACGGCTGCGGCTGGCGTATCGGCACAAAGTGTTCGCCGCCGAGAGGCGCAGGGAACACGGGCGCGGGCTGCAGACGCCCGGCCAGCCCCGGCAGTGGAGCGTAGGTGGGCGCCGGCGGCGCGTTAGCCGGCAGCCCGTGTGCCGGCTCCATCAGGACGTGCGCTGGCCCCAGGTCAGGCCGGTGGTGTGCCAGGCCGGGAGGTACTGATGCAGGCTGAGGTCCAGTGTACGGCGGTGGGTGAGGGCCATGTGCGACACTCGGGTACGACTGCTGAGGTTGGCTGTCTGTGGGCTCATGACGTGAGCTGTATGTGGGCTCGTCAGGTGGGCGGTACGTTAGTTCGTGAGATGGGCTGTACGTTGGCCCGCTAGGTGGGCTATACGTTGGCTCATGAGGTGAGATGTACGTTGGCTCGTGAGGTGGGATGTACGTGGGCTCGTGAGGTGGAATGTACGTGGGCTCGTGAGGTGGGCTATACGTTGGCTCATGAGGTGAGATGTACGTTGGCTCGTGAGGTGGGATGTACGTGGGCTCGTGAGGTGGGCTATACGTGGGCTCATGAGGTGGGATGTACGTGGGCTCGTGGGATGGGCTATACGTGGGTTCACGAACATCTAGAGAGTGCTCGATCTGTCCACGGTTAGGTTCGGTCCCGGGATAACCAGGTGTGCTGCCATGGGACGGCTGAGGGGGGCTGTAGGTGGCCGGAGTCGGGGCGTAAGTGGTAGGCTTCGACGTGGTGTCGGCGGAGTGCGGCTGTTTGTGACCAGCTGTGGGTCGGGTGTACCCGAACTGATGGTACTCGGTCACTCCATCATATGCCGGCGTCTGGTCTACCGGCAAACTGTTCTCGAGTTGTGGTGTCGAGTTGTGGTGGCGATAATCTGGCTTTGTCACAGGAGGGTGAGACTGTGCAGTCCCTCGGAGAGGTGGGTTGTAGAACAGGGAAGGTTTCCGCTGCGGTGGCCCGCTATGAACCGAGACTGGGACTGTGTGCTGCTCCGGCAGTGCACGGCTGGGCACGCCGTCCGGGACCGATTTGGAGCTGCTCGGCGACCGGTGCGCTCCCACACCGTGGTCACGTGAAGCCGAGTGGGCCCGTGTCGCAGCGGGCTGGTCGGCCGCCGAGGCCGGGTGGCTCGGCTTTGGCGGGCCGTACTGGTGCCGGTCCCTCGGGTGGAACTGGATCCGCGTCTCGCCGCGCACAGACGGCGGGCGTATCTTGATGCGCGGCCTCTGCCTGGGAGGCTCCCACAGCTGGAGCGTCTGTGCGGACTGGTCGGCCTTCTCCGACCTGAGTGGGTCGGTCTGGTGGGAGCCGTCGGCTGACGAGGCCTGCACCTGATCGACGCCATCCTCCACGGCGAGTTCGTCACCGGCATGCACCAGACCGGTGTCCTCGGCTGGGTTGTATATGCTGGACGGCTTGGCAGTGCCGTACCCTTGGGAGGCGGCGTCAGCTCGTGGGGCGACTGTGTGTCCGACGGAGGCGGGGTCGGGAGGCGGTGTTGTTGTGTACCACTCAGCAGCAGGGTCAGGGGAAGGGGTGACAGTGGACACCTCAGCAGCGACGCCCGGCTGTGGGATGGTCGTATGCCCGTCGGCGGCGCGGCCAGAATGCGAGGTGTCGACGATCTCGGCGTGTGTTTTGAACTCGGGCAGCCAGCGCGGGTAGCCGGCCGCGGGAGTTGTCCGGGGCACAGCGGCGACGTCCGGAGCCCACTCGGCGAGACTCGCGCGGTGCCGGCCGGCGGCCGCTCGCCGCGCCGACTCCGCGTCACGCTCTGAGTCCTCGCTGGTGAGGTCGAGCGGGATCGAGTTGACCGAGTCACCCCTGCTGGTGGCCGACTGGAGCTCGTCAAACACAGACGGTTCGGCGCCAGAGACGAGTGTCTCGTGCATGGTGTGCCCTTCAGTTGCGTAGCCTCCACCCAGAGCGTCTGAGCCGGGGTCGAAGTGCAACTCATCAGGAGCATTTTCGTATTCTGCTGTTGTGAAGAACATATTTTGTGGTGCTTTTCTGTCGTCCAACGAGCCTATGTTTGAAGTTTCGTGATGGGTGCCGTCGCCTTCTGGGCTCCCCGAGAAGCCTTCTGGAGAAAAAGCTTCGGGCAGTGCGTTATCACTTACAGAAGTCCCGTCACCTTCATGGCTTGATGGATAGATTGCCTGATGTCTCTTCCCGCGTGCTTCGCCTGATTGAGAACGGGTGAGTGGCGTTCGTGGGGTTTTCGTCGCTTCCGGCCTTACAACCACGTTCTGGTGAGCCTGACGAACTCCACTGAAGCCGTCCCGCGAGACCGAATCGCCTGCAAGGTCCGCGGTCGAACTGGACTCGGCCAGTCGTGTGTTGTCTCCAATATATAGAGCGTCCACATCTGAAGCCCCCAACGGATTACTGGGAAGGCTACTCAGCCGATCACCGTAGCTAGGCATGGTTTGATCCTGATCCCAGGCCGCATCCCAGTCCGGCTCGGCTTGATTCTGAAGCCGCTCCCCGCCGCCGACGGCCGCCCACTGGCGGGACGGCGAGCTGCGCAGCCGACTGGTGAACCGCCGCATGGCGTCCTCAATGTCCTCCTCGACGCGGCCTGGGCCGCCGCCGACGCGGCCGGCTGCCTCCGCCACGTACCTGCTGTACCTGCCGACGTGCGCCTCGAACGGCGAGGCGGTGTCGTTCGGCGACGTCGAGCCGGACCGGCGGCGGCTCGCCGGTGGCGTGGCGCGCCGGTCCAGCGGCGTGGCGCGCCGGTCCAGCGGCGTGATGAAGGTGGTGCCGGCGTCGCTGTCCATCGACCGCTGGTAGATTCCGTCGATGAGCGCCAGCAGCCGACGCGACGCCGCGTCGCCGCCGTCGCCGGCGTGGCGCTGCCGCTGCCCACCCGCCGACGACGCGTCGCTCTCGGTGGCGGCGCGGGGTGCCGACGGCTGCTGTCGGCGCTTGCGCGCGGCTGCGGCAAGCTTCGAGCCGCTCAGCAGGCCGTAGGAGTCTGTTCTGAAGGCAGGCCCGACGGCCGGGCCACCTCCGTCCTGGCGGCGAACAGCGGCCAGCGACAGCGCGTGTAGACCCAGCGGCACGCCGTTGTCAGGCACGCCGAAGCTCGGCGGCTCGAACGTGTGGTGAAGTTCGCTGGCGGCCAACACCGGCTCATGCTCACTATTGATCAGGTCACCGGGGTCAGTGGAGTCTGTGGACGTCACTTGGTCCTGTTGTTCGGCTGCCAGCTGATCCGGCCCCCCTGCTCTCCGCTGATGCTGCCAGGCTGCCGTCGGCTGATTCTGCCTCAGCACCGTCAGCTGATTCTGCCCCGCCGCCGTCAACTGATTCTGACCCACCGCTGCGGACTGATCAGCTGAAAACTTGCTGCCGCTACCAATTGCAGTCTGAAAAGAGCGTACACTCATGTCACGTCATTGGTGTCACGCGTCACGCTACGCCCACAGCCCTTCAGGCTTTTTCTCACACCATTCAATTGTTACGAATAAATCCCTATATGGATAGATCACAGGCATCGATAAAATGCACGCTACAGATAGTATTGCACAAACATTAGGCCTGCATGTAAGTATACAAAAGATGCGATCAAGTCCCTTGATCCACGCATCGCTATACAGCGAGGCTACAAGAGCGTTGGCACTGGTTTATGTGGCCACGGGCAGGCTGCCCATGTTAATCTGCCCATGTAGGGAGACGCCACGATAGGCACACATTTCCTTACTCCCACCCTGGTATCTTAACACGTCCTTCCAGTCAGACTCTTACACCCTTGGGGGTGTAAGAGTCTGGAGGGATTGGGGGTCTTGGAGGGTTGTTAACACGCGCCCTGGAGGGGGGGGGGCGAAATCCGCCCACCCCTCCGGTTTTTCGTAGATAACTCCAGAGTTTACCGGCCGATATGCGCCATTGTTTGTGTACCTGCCAATAAATGACCGGCGCGTTGTTTGAAGTCAGAAAAATGAAAATCGACCAAACTTTTTCGAGTTAGGGGTCGCTAAATTCAAAAACGTTTCTCAGCGCCAGATCACAAATATCGTCGCTGATGCGCTTCCCGTATATTAGCAAAAAGGAAGTGTTCTTGGCAAAACTAGCGACTTGTTTGATGTACATTGTCATGCTACATAGTTCCAGAGTCATGTCAAGTCACCGAGGTCAAGTCAGGTCAAGTTCATAACAGGTTAACACACGCCCTAGAGGGGGTATGGCGAAATCCGCCAATCCTTCCGATTTTTCGTACATAACTTCATATTGTACCGGCCAATATACGCCAAATTTGTCGCGTACCTGCTTAGAAATGACCGGCGCATTGCTTAAAGCAAGAAAAGTGGAAATTGGCTGAGAAGTTTTCAAGTTAGGGGCTGTGAAAGTAAAAACAATTCGCAGCGCCAGACCACAAAAATTGGCGCTGATGCGCTTCCCGTATATTGGCAATAGGGAAGTGTTCTTGACAACCCTAGCGACTTGTTTGATGCATATTGTTATGCTATATAATTTAAGTCATGTTAGGTCGCCGAGGTCAAGTCAGGTCAAGTTCATGATAGGCTAATGGAACCAAACTTGGTCAACTGGAATGTGTCACAATGCAAATGACTGTCATGCGATTGATGTCACTTTACATGTTACTCCCTATACATCCCGAAATCTACTGTTTGTCAGTGTGTGTCTAAGCATTTCCATACTTTATTCATGTATTTCACTCCTTTATTTGCGAAGCTGATTGTGCCGAGCCGCCCAACGGAGCAGTCGGGATGGGAGTCCGGTTCCGGTAACTGAAGCAGGTAATAACCTAATAAAGTGCTCCTATATAGGTGACCTGAGGTCAAATGGCGGATCTGACATCTGTATTGCATCATTAGCAATGTCCAAAACATCATTAATGCCAATTTTGGAGCATTTAAACACAACCACAGCGATCCATAACAATGGCAAGCCAAGCCACGCAAAACCAGAACATTTTGATATTTTGACCTCATTTGACCTTGAAGATATTGACCTAAGGTCATAAACTTTGCACACAATAGAGTTCACTATCGTGCCCTTCCACCCTGTGAATTTCGTTGCTCTAGCCGTCATAGGAGCTGAGATCTTAGGGGGGGGGCGGAATCCGCCCCCCCTCCAGTGCGCGTTATTTTCAGAGGCCCTCCAGGGCGCGTGTTAATACAACGCAATTTGGAGTTGTAAATTGTATTTAATTATAATTTGTATAATGGTTAGAGCGGACCACAAAACGTTGTTCGATGTCAACGTGCTCTAATAAACAATGCTTGCTTTAGTTAGAATCTTCTATTTTAGCCACAATTGTCAAAATTAATGCTTCGTCAAAACTTTTTTAAGAGAAAACATTTATCTAATGGGCTTTGTTTTTCTCTAAAGATAAGCAAAAGCTAAAGTTTCATTAAAATATATTTATCCGTTAAAGCATGGCGACTGGCTGAACTTTTATAGAGGTGAACTCACTTAACCTTGATTAACTTGTTGACCCTAGATGACCTAACGTCAACATTTTCACACAACATTTCAACTTTATGTGGAAAGTGTATGTTAAATTTTGGCGCCCTGTCGCGCACTATCCGCGGAAAAACTTGCGTATGTCGACATTAGCCCACGGGAGGGTTAATGCCGAATTCCTGTTCATGAACCGCGAAAATAACTGGAGATAGCCTGCCCCGGCCACCTTCTGGTGGATGAAAACTTGGGCATTTGCTCTGCGTCTGTGTTCCCTAATCTCAAATGTCTCGGTTGGCAATCTATGTGCATTGTAAAACTCAACTGCGAAGCTTCCAATAGAATCCACACATCCGATATTACAGATGCCTTTCGCTTTCTCCGAACAGTCATAGATGAAACGTAGTTATCCAATTCAACCACTGCCTTCAGCCATTGCTCGAACATACCGCACTCGGAAAACTGGACCTGCTTACATCGCACTGCGGAAAGAGCAGCGCAAAATTCTCACGCCAGCGTGCGCTGCTGGCCAGAGGCGATTGTACTAAGGTGGATCTCGCAACACTGATCGCGTGCGGTGTCTTCGTCCACGCCGAACACGTCGTCTGACAAACAAACTACCCGCTTCTCACGGGTGGCGCGCAATAATTGCCGTGGGTTTTTCAGTGAAGCCGTGTCGGCGCAGACGGCTGGCGGGGCCGGCTCCCGTTACGGCGCCAACGGTCCGCGAATTCCGTACAGTCTCCGCGCCAACAGTCCACGGCTTCCGTCCGGTCTCCATGTTCTGGTCTCCATGTGCGAATCGCGACAACGGTCCGCAACTTTAGTCCGATCTCCGCGCCAGCGTTCCGCAGCTTCCGTCCGATCCCAGCGCCAGCGGTCCGCAGCTTCCGTCTGGTCTCCGCAACAACGGACCGTGACTTCTGTCTGATCTCCACGCCAGCGGTCCGCAGCCTCTGTCCGGTCTCCGCGACAACGGACCGTGACTTCTGTCTGATCTCTGCGCCGGCGGTACGCAGCCTGTCTGGTCTCCGCGACAACGGACCGTGACTTCTGTCTGATCTCCGCGCCAGCGGTCCGCAGCCTCTGTTCGGTCTCCGCGACAACGGACCGTGACTTCTGTCTGATCTCCGCGCCAGCGGTCCGCAGCCTCTGTCCGGTCTCCGCGACAACGGACCGTGACTTCTGTCTGATCTCCGCGCCAGCGGTCTGCAGCTTCCGTCTGGTCTCCGCAACAACGGACCGTGACTTCTGTCTGATCTCCGCGCCAGCGGTCCACAGCCTGTCTGGTCTCCGCGACAAACAACGGACCGTGACTTCTGTCTGATCTCCGCGCCAGCGGTCCGCAGCCTCTGTCCGGTCTCCGCGACAACGGACCGTGACTTCTGTCTGATCCCCGCGCCAGCGGTCCGCAGCTTCCGTCTGGTCTCCGCAACAACGGACCGTGACTTATGTCTGATCTCCGCGCCATCGGTCCGCAGCCTCTGTCCGGTCTCCGCGACAACGGACCGTGACTTTTGTCTGATCTCTGCGCCGGCGGTCCGCAGCCTGTCTGGTCTCCGCGACAACGGACCGTGACTTCTGTCTGATCTCCGCGCCAGCGGTCCGCAGCCTCTGTCCGGTCTCCGCGACAACGGACCGTGACTTCTGTCTGATCCCCGCGCCAGCGGTCCGCAGCTTCCGTCTGGTCTCCGCAACAACGGACCGTGACTTCTGTCTGATCTCCGCGCCAGCGGTCCGCAGCCTCTGTCCGGTCTCCGCGACAACGGACCATGACTTCTGTCTGATCTCCGCGCCAGCGGTCCGCAGCCTCTGTCCGGTCTCCGCGACAACGGACCGTGACTTCTGTCTGATCCCCGCGCCAGCGGTCCGCAGCTTCCGTCTGGTCTCCGCAACAACGGACCGTGACTTCTATCTGATCTCCGCGCCAGCGGTCCGCAGCCTCTGTCCGGTCTCCGCGACAACGGACCATGACTTCTGTCTGATCTCCGCGCCAGCGGTCCGCAGCTTCCGTCTGGTCTCCGCAACAACGGACCGTGACTTCTGTCTGATCTCCGCGCCAGCGGTCCGCAGCCTTTCCGGTCTCCGCGACAACGGACCGTGACTTCTGTCTGATCTCCGCGCCAGCGGTCCACAGCCTGTCTGGTCTCCGCGACAAACAACGGACCGTGACTTCTGTCCGATCTCCGCGCCAGCGGTCCGCAGCTTCCGTCTGGTCTCCGCAACAACGGACCGTGACTTCTGTCTGATCTCCGCGCCAGCGGTCCGCAGCCTTTCCGGTCTCCGCGGCAACGGACCGTGACTTCTGTCCGATCTCCGCGCCAGCGGTCCGCAGCCTGTCCGGTCTCCGCGACAACGGACCGTGACTTCTGTCCAGTCTCCGCACCAAAGGCTCACATATTGAGTTGGGCCAGTTTGACCGCCCTGCGGTTTGTCTATGATTATCCTAAGGTATGCACAGTATCGCTTCCGAACTAACAATACCTTCAAATATTTCCTGAGCACACTTTCTGAAGAGAGGGAGCTTCAGAATCATTTAATCAATGCTAGGCAGCCCGAATATGGACCATTCGTTCTTCCCAGCGTGAGCTTTGGCCTATCGTGAATTTGTACGAAGAAAATTTAGCAGATAAAGGGAAATTTTAAGTTGAGTATACAGGCACATTGTAATAAAAGCATATGAATACTAATAAGTGATCGGAAGCCAGGCAGCGAAATAATACTTTAATTCATGACAGATACGCATTTCAGACATACCACTTCGCCACCAACGTCCGTAATGAAACTCACGTAATGCACATAATTGCGAAAACTGTCCCCGAACAGTATTGGGCCAGCGAGTACTATCCCCTGATAGTGATCCAGTGAATACTATTATCTGATACTGATCCAGGGAATACTATTCCCTAATAGTGATCCAGCGTTCCCTGACATAATCTCGCATACTATTCCCTAGTAGTAATTCAGCTAATACTATCCCCTAATAGTGATCCGATGAACACTTGTGGTAATTCAGCGAACATTATCCTGTTGTGGTGATTCAGCGAATACTATCCCCTAACAGTAATTCAGCGAAATAATATCACCTAATATTGATTCAACGTTCAAGTTCTCGAGCCGTCTCGGGGGAATTCAACCGCCCTCCTAAGGTTTTCCGCGGATAGTGAAAAGAATGGGACGCGACAGCGCGCCGAAAATTGGCATACCTTTTCCCACATAAATTTGGCATGTTGTGTCAACATTCTAAAGTCAGATCATCTGGGGTCAACGAGTTAGGAACTTGATAGGTGAATCTTCAAAAGTAATATCACCTCCAAATAAATCAACACGCGCCTTGGAGAGCCTCTGAAAAATACGCTCAATGGAGGGTGGCGGATTCCACCCTCTAGATTCCCCCTAAGATCTCAGCTCCTGTCAAAGCTGGAGCAACACAATTCGCTGGATGGATGGATAGTGTAATGAACTATATTATGTGCAAATTTCATGAACTTAGGTCAATATCTTCGAGGTCAAATGAGGTGCAAATATCAAACATTTCTGGTTTTGCGTGGCCTGGCTTGTCACTGTTATGTATCGCTGTGATTGTGTTTAAATGCTCCAAAATGGGTATGATGTTTTGAACATTACTAATGATGCAATGTAGATGTTAGACCCGGCATTTGACCTCAGGTCACCTATATAACAACACTTTATCAGGACATCACCTGCTCCAGTTACCGAAGCCCGCCCGATTACTCCGACAACAATAACAAACAGTAATTTTCAGGATGTGTAGGGAGTATCATGCTAGGTGGTATCAATCGCATGACAGTCATTTGCATTTATGAGAATATTCTAGTTGACCAAGTTTGGTTCCATTAACCTGCCATGAACTTGACCTGACTTGACCTCGGTGACCTCACATGACTTTAAACTATAAAGCGCAATAATATGCATCAAACTAGTCCTGGTGTTGCCAAGAACACCTCCCGTTTGCCAATATACGGGAAGCGCATCAACGCCGATTTTTGTGGTTTGGCGCTGATAGTTTTTTTTTGTACTTTAACGGCACCTAAATCGAAAAATTGTCGGCAGATTTTCGTTTTGCTTGCTTTAAACAACGCTGGTCATTTATAAGCCGGTACGCAAACAATGGCGTATATCGCCCGGTAAGATCTGGGCTTATGTACGAAAAAATGGAGGGGTGGGTGGATTTCGCCCCCCCCCCCCTCCAGGGCGCGTGCTAAACCAGTGGTCACGCTTTAGCGGATACAGGTATTCCAATGAAGCTTTCAGCGTTCGCCTATCTTTCAGGATGCAACAAACGCACTAGAGGAATTTTTCATTTTTTCCGTTTTTGATTATTTATTAGTTTTGCATATTTGCCCATTAGAATTGAAATCGAAGATTTTGGCTAAAGTAAGCATTTTTATTGGAGCAAGATGACTTCGAACGTGTTTCGGTCCGCTCTGCCCATTAGAAAAGGAAAATTACATAAAACTTGAAAACTCAATTTTTTTCAAATAAAAAACCCTGATTTTGTGTGGACATAAATGTATGGTTCTGGTCGAGTTCGCTGTCCTTTTCTGATCCCAAATATTTTTTCTTCAAATCCTCCACAAAATTGACTTGCTAGAGCCGAAAAACATGATATAAGCTGTAGAAAAGTAGGCCCTCTAGTGATGTCACTTTTTGGAGAAAAAAACATTTTGGGGATGGTATCGGGCCCTACTCGTCGAGCGCTATCCGATGACAACTCTTTCGTTTTCGTGCGACGTTTAGTGTGGGTATTGGAGGGGGTTCCTATGAAACCCCCGCCCACGTCCCGGCCGGGGTGTGAGGATCTGACCGGAGAAACGAGGATATCATGCCACCCCTCGAAAATATCACCTAAGTCTATCCGTGAATATATGTTCGCTATGCCCAACATTGAAAATAAAATGTAAACGTTCATTTGTCATTGTCTGATATTTTCGTACTTCAAGCAATTCTTAAATGCTTCAAGCAGGGTCTTAATTTCAGAACATTATTGGAAGTGGGAATACATGGAGGCAATGGACGGGCCTACATCGATTGTGTCACACCGCATCAGGTCTCATGATACAAGTATACATTATCGGAGGGGCCAGGCCAACATTGAGGGGATCGACAAATAGACACCCATGGTTTCAAGAAATCCCTAACCTTCAACAACAGTCCTACGTTCCAGTCCAAAATGATGATCAGTGTGGGTGGCATTCATCGTCGCCACAATACAAAGCAACGGAACGTCAACCGAACCGCAGCAGCTAAAATACTTCACATTACATACCATAGAAGGGATAACGATACCTCTGACAACTGGCGATGTCTTTGAAATTCGCACAGTCGCATGACATTTGGATGCATGCCTGCTGTGCTACAGGCTGCAATTTTCAGTTCTCACATGGGGATGGGTGTATACAGGTAGGAATTGTTTTGGAATGCGTTGTGCGAAAGTATTTTTGAGGATGTTCACCTTTACGAACATAAATGTTCACAGCAGGGGTAAGATTAGAGCTGACATGAGTCCAAATATTATGGAGGGGACGGGGGAATTTCTCAGCCTCAAATAGGTATTCATATAAACGTGATGCGAATTAGCCACGAGAAGTTCATTCGTCAGATATTGGAGAGTTAGCTGAAAATGTGCTTCAACATGGGCCACATAACGTTAATGAGTACACGCATGCACATGCATGGATACGCTTACGCCGTGTTTTCGCCGCCGTATCTCAGTTTTTACGCTTTCACAATGCCACACTCATAAAAAGGTCCTTGACCTGGTAAGGCTAAAACCAGCTAATCGCTTGCAATTATGTCAGCTTCTATGTTGCATCACGACGCTAACGGTAATAATGTTTCGAGGCTTCCTCGCCAGGTATGACACTAGAATGAGGAAGCCCGTCATGGAAAACCTCATAGTCCCGTACGAACTGCACCACATCAGAGGATTCAAGCATGCTGCTTCCAGTTTCACCTAAGCGTGCCCAACCTTCAGAACAAGTGCACAAACATCCATATTCTTCTATTTGCATTCACAAACCGGGCAAACAACAAACAGGGAATCGGGACATAGTAGGGGTGTGTCAGCAAAATAGAACAGGAAATGATCAAGATGAACAAATTAATACGATAGGGAGGATAAAAATTATTACCGGTGGATTTCGAACTGAAAGAGAAAAGCAGACATGATGATAATATTAGAGTGCAGCAGAGAGGCAGTGTACACAAATTTTCCAGGCATGAGATAGAGCTAGCATGAGTTAATGTGCCGAGCAGATGATCACAGCTCTTGTATTATAGGTGATGGCGTGAATCGCATAGTTTCACCGCCTGCAGCATCTATGGTGATTAAGTAATTATGGTCTTGAGAAGTACAAAGTCATGAAAAATTCAAATCCCTGTTGACGGACAGCCGGATGTGTGACCATATTCACCTGTGTGGACATATTCACTTGCACTATGTTCATTTTGTCCGTCATCGACATGTCCTTCGGGAGTGTGGACACGAGACATGTGATGCATGCTTCGGAAGTTACGCATACTACCAAAGGATTACGCTAAGCACCATTAAGTCCATAGCCCATTAGTGTTTCTGCATCCATGGGTGATACATGGTACACTACAATGTGCACCTTCGGTTGTTAAAACTAATAGTTGCAGCTTGACAACGTCGGTTGAGTAACAGCCAATCGTTAAAGAACACCATGCAGATGGACATGACCTAAACCAGGGAAGGTTCAATCGGTGACATCGGAACAATGCCAGACGTATTCACCAGGGATACGGAGCCGAGAAAATCTTGGACGGCTCCGGCTCCGAAACCGGCTCCGGGGAAGTATCCCGGCTCCGACTCCGACTCCGACTCCGAGTAAAATGTCCCGGCGGCTTCGGCTCCGGCTCCGGCTCCAGGCAAAATGTACCGGCTCCGGCGGCTCCGGCTCCGGCTCCGGCTCCGGCTCCACATCCCTGGTGTCCACATTTCTATCAGCGAGGTCAGCACCCATGCCGACACGGCTTTCCGGATGCCGTTTGCTGTGAGGAATTTCCTGCGAGTGATATACCACTGAGTGACGTCCACATGCTGTAGGGCCTGCCTGCTGTGTGTGCTGCCTGCTCGCAGTGGGCTGGTGCAGCGTCGCAGACCGTCACGAACCGCCACGAACCATTACGGCAGCTGTCACGAACGCTCACGGCACCACAGTGTCATCAGCACGTGCTCGCGACGTGACGGCACATGTGACGCTCGCCACGAGAGTACCGACACGACTCTGAGTAAGCGGACCGTTGGATCATGGCGCCAACCCATCACAGTACAGGTCAAGAGGAAGAGACGATCAAGAATCGGCACCGCTATAATGATGCATAATGACTGCAGCGCTTAAGTCAATTTCAATGTAGCGCCAACGGCCAGATATACCACAAAATAAATAACCAGGGATAGGGTAAAGCACGGGAAGGAGCAGTTCTCAACGGGTGACTCGCGATAGCTTTGAAAATAATGATTGAATAATTACTAGCTGAGGATCAACAGCTGACTAAAAACTTTTGTGCGCATTGATTCAGTTAGGTAAGTTGCATCTTGAGCCATTGTTGTACACATTTAGAAATTCTAGAACGTGTCAAAAAGGTTGCCTTTTTTCAACTTCGAGAAAAGCGCCACCTATTCTGGAATAAATAGCCACTTAAAATTATTGCTGGTCATTCTGATCTTTAACCCACGCCATCTCAGGGGTAGGGGTTGATATGCGCCCCCTTAACACTCGCCAGTATTGGGCATTTTACCACCTTCGGTCGTACAGAGGGGGGGATACGACCCCCCTGGCGATTCGAAACCGTGCATGTTACGAAAACGAACCAGGGACCAAAGTTATAGATCTAGACGAGATCTCGCGATTAAAATTCAGTGTGACCTTCTAAGGTCAATGGTTGACCTTCCATGTCAGGTCAAATGTCTTTTTTATTATTATTTTCCCAAGAAAATCGTCAGTTACATCCAAACTCCTGCCTAAGTATGCACGAAATCACCAGAAATATGTGTATTGGGACCTTGCGAATATAACGACATGTTACACGATGAGCTCGGACCAATTTGTCATGCACCAAATGAGGTCAAAGCCGTGACTCCAGATATCCAACGTTTTGAAAAGTGGTTCCAATTTGGAAGTTTAAAGTTCCCTAGGGTAAAAATGAACGCTAAGTTCTAATTCAGCACGAGAAATTACCGTAGGTCAGCTAAAAAAAGGTCAAAAGGTCGAAAGGTCAAACGAGGTCAACTGAGGTCAGCCGAGGTCGCCGATTTTTGGAACATTATTTTTTCAATGGGAACCTATCTGGGCATATCTCTATTTTTCATTATATATCCATAATTACGCTAAGTACGTGGCAAAATACGTGCGATAATCACGTATTTGTTGAAACCTGGTTGGAGGTGCTCCCCTTTATGACGTCATATCTCCGTGACATGACATAACCTCCCAAGAAACAAATTCACCAAGAGTAGTCAAAATGTTGCCCCAGAGGGTAATGAAGATCTCAGAGCGATCCGTTCATCGGTTTTCGAAGAATACACAAAAACCTTAGGGGGTTGCACCCCCCTATACGGGCGAGGGCTAAGATTCCCGCAGATAGTGAAAGAAGCGTGCCAAAATTTGGCACACATTTTCCCACATCCATTTGGCAAGTTGTGTCAAAATTTTGCGCCCTGGAGCGCCTCTGAAAATTACGCGCACTGGAGGGTGGGGGGAGGATTTCGACCCCCCTAAGATCTTGGCTCCTATTAATGCTATGGAAACGAAATTCGCAGTGTCGATGGGCAGGATAGTGAACTCTATTGTGTGCCTATTTCATGACCTTTGGTCAGTATCTGCAAGGTCAAATGAGGTAAAAATAGCAAAATTTTCTGGTTTTGCGTAGATTGGCTTGTCATTGTTATGGATCGCTGCGATTGTGCTTTATGTGCTCCAAAATTGGCGTTGATGATAATTTGAGCATTACTAATGATGCAATATAGATGCCAGATCCCAGATCACCTATATAGGAGCACTTTATCAGGTCATTACCTGCTCCAGTTACCGGAACCGGGCTGCCTACCCGACTGTTCCGTTGGGCGGCAGTGAAATACACGAAGAAAGCATGGAAAAGCTTAGGCACACAATGACAAACAGTATATTTTCGGATGTGTAGGGAGCAGCATGCAAAGTGACATCAATCGCATGACAGTCACTTGTATTTATGACAACATTCCAGTTGACCAAGTTTGGTTCCATTAGCCTGTCATGAACTTGACCTGACTTGACCTCGGTGACCTAGCATGACCTTTAAATTATATAGCATAAGAAAATGCACCAAACAAGTCGCTAGTGTTGTCAAGAACACTTCCCTTTTGCCAGTGCACGGGAAGCGAATAAGCGCCGATTTTTGTGGTCTGGCGCTGCGAATTTTTATTTTTATTTAACGGACCCTAACTTGAAAAAAAAATCAGGATCATTTCATGTACCCTAATCATTTTTCTTGCTTTGAACAATGTGCGTGTCATTTCTAGGCAGGTATGGAAAAATGGCGTATATCGGCCGGTACAATATGGAGTTATGTACGAAAAATCGGAGGGGTGGGCGGATTTCGCCCTCCACCCCTCCAGAGCATGTGTTAGCCTGTCATGAACTTGACTGGACTTGACCTCGGTGACCTGACATGACTTTGAAACAATGTAGCATAAAAAGATATATCAAGCAGGTCGCTAGCGTTGCCAGGAACACTTCGTTTTTGCCAATATACGGGAAGCGCATCAGCGCCGACATTTGTGGCCTGGTGCTGAAAAATGTTGACTTTAGCGACCCCAAGCTCGAAAAAGTTTCGGCCAATTTTCATTTGTCTTACTTTAAACAACGTGCCCGGTCATTTATAAGTAGGTACACAAACAATGGTGTATATCGTCCGGTAAAACCTGGAAGTATCTACGAAAAACCGGAGGAGTGGGCGGATTTCGCCCCACCCCCCTCCAGGACACATGTTAAGAAGAACATTGTTTAAGTTACAAAATATAAACGAACTCAGACACGCAGAATTAACTCCAGCAGAAAGACCACATCTTTTCAGGGGACGAGCATTGAAAGGGTAAGTTGCACGTCTCACAATCTGGAGGTTGTGGGCTCGAGTTTCACCTGTCGCTACTCTTTGCCCGCAGCCAATTGGCTTGAGAGGTTGGCGACGCTACATGAATCAATGATTGAAGCGTCGTAAAAACCAATAACCACCACATCCTGTCGTCATGCATGATAGCTCATCTGTTATGTAGCATGACATCCCACTGTCTGTGCATCATAGCCGATCATGGCCGCGACAAGGAACGCCAGATACGTTCGTGTATGCGAACACTTCAGAATGACAATTGCCACGTGCCTGCCCTTTCTACTTCTCATCGATACAATAAAGTACGCATGCGAGAGAAACTGCAAGGTCATGCCATTGGAAATGCTTGGGTCTGAGGCATCCTAAGATCTCAAGCTATCAAAATTCTGGAAGCTATCGCACAAAACTAAAGGTGCTTGTTATTGGATGGGCTCACACAATGGCCATTCAGATTCGTCTTCATAATATTATTATGCAATGTCATTTCAAAACATTGCATAATGATAAGGGAAACACCATCAGAATGATGTAGGAACACGTATCACTCCTCGGGTGAAAATGCCATTCACCGGGGAAAAGTCCTACTCACCGTGATAAAGCTTTGTCCCGATTGCCATAAGGCGTTTGCCACCAACTACCCATTACATTTACAATTAGTTTCCCACGTTACGCCATAGTCAGAAAGCTTATACTATGTACCGGATAATGGCTAAAGCCTCGTGCCATCGCCATAGTCGCACCACTTGAACCGTACACTGGATAATGCATAAAGCATCGCACCATCGCCACAGTCGCACCACATGTACCCTGCTGCATGTCGGGTTACAGTAGGGTACACTTGCACTCTGCTGAATAAAATCAAGACACAGTTGTGTGCCTCGTCAAAATGCAATGAAGCTGCTCATAGGGTCACCAAAGTGACAGCATCTTACCACTAGCACCGTGCAACGAAAATCATGTAAAAATGGAATGTGTGACTAACATGCTCGGTATATCGAAACGATTCCAACGATTTACCAACTTTGGAGATACTGAAATGGTTATATTAGTTGCAATCGATGTCATGATGCCATCCATGGCCTCCGCAAACTCAGTGTTACTGGCGCTTTTAAGAATTAAATTACAACTTATGTGAAGTGGCTGCCACAATTTTACTGGATATATATTTATATATATATATATATATATATATATATATATATATATATATATATATATATATATATGTATGTATATATATATATGCCTGTATTAAGGTAGCACACGTTACTTCATGTGCATCTTTTTCTACCATCCTCGATTTCATCCTTGAAATGTGCGATGACAACTCTGCTGCTTCTCTCCTCCTACTGTTAGCGCACGTTGTCACAATGTTTTACTTCTGATTTAGGTAAACCGAACATTCATTGAATAAACTACGTTGAACGTTCTCTTTCGGA
This sequence comes from Imbricaverruca yamaguchii, assembly GCA_034440575.1. Classification (NCBI taxonomy): domain Eukaryota; kingdom Metazoa; phylum Arthropoda; class Thecostraca; family Neoverrucidae; genus Imbricaverruca; species Imbricaverruca yamaguchii. Next base: position 70,142 of record JAOTOL010001595.1, on the reverse strand, counting down.
ATGTTGCATAGGAATTAACTGTTGTAGTAAATGATGAGTGCGGAAAGCGGTTTTATTCCAGCACACTCGATAATTTCTATCAGTGATTTTATTACCCAGCCCAGAGAAACTGTGTTTTTATATCTGGGCTATAAATGCGGTCGCGTATTTTTTCGCTTACTACAGCATTACTTCTAGCAGGTTTCGTGCATATTACATCGAAATAACGGCGATTCACACGATTCGCTCAGCACAAGCTTGCAGGATAATTACACGTTCAGTGACAGCCAGGGGAGCATAAGCAACCAAAAAATGTCCTCGGCCAAGGTGGGAGAGGAGACAAATTTCGCCAATTAGCTGTTCACTTGTGGCGGAGTCCATGAAGTGAAGCAAATCGAAACACAAGTTTCTCTCACCTCAGCGCCTGCAAGTTTCACTGACACGAGCACCAGCACGGCGAACGTCACCCCCATCGTCACAGGCGTTCCGAGGGCGAGCTGCCAGCTCTCGGCGAGTGTAGGTTCAGCGCGTGCGTGCAGGTGCAGGTTCAGCGCGACATGCGCTCGCCAGACGCTGCGCGCGCTCAGACCCAGCCGACCGACACGACACGACCAGCGTCGACCAGCACACCTGACGACCACCAGTCGAATGACTCGGCCGCGCTGCCGGCTCACGGTAGCACGATGCGCACCACGGACACTGGGCACGCGCCACTTTTCCTTTCTGTGACATCGACTGCGTTCGCCAATTACGATGACGGCGGTTGTGTCATCGGCGCGTGGCGCCGCAGCGTGGATGACACAGGTCACGGCTCCCGTGGGCACACGTAGTGTTGTCGTTCAGTGGTGCGAGCCACCGGCCCCAGCTGCATCAACACAAACAAGGCCAGGTGTGGTGACAGGACGCATGCACTATTCACCATCAACACAAACACGACCAGGCGTGGTGACAGTACGCATGCACAATTCCCCAACAACACAAACACGACCAGGTGTGGTGACAGAACGCATACATTATCCACAAACAACACAAACAAGGCCAGGTGTGGTGACAGGACGCATGCACTATTCACCATCAACACAAACACGACCAGGCGTGGTGACAGTACGCATGCACAATTCCCCAACAACACAAACACGACCAGGTGTGGTGACAGAACGCATACACTATCCACAAACAACACAAACAAGGCCAGGCGTGGTGACAGGACGCATACACAATTCACCATCAACACAAACACGACCAGGTGTGGCGGCAGGACGCATACACAATTCACCATCGACACATTTTAAATGTATATGCATGTACAAAGGCGCAGTGAAGCTGATAGCTCAGTTAGGGCCCAGGAATCAAATGCTAATTAAAATGTTCCGCTCAGCAATCGATCACACGCGCAATGCGATTGTGATTATGATATCGCTAGCACGACGAATGTTGGTTCAAGCAGGTTCGATCACGGTGCAGGTAATGGCTCACTCTTCAATCACGATTGTCAATCAATCCATTCTCCCGAGCATGGCAGGGACGCAGCAGATCAAGGAAGATTGGGTGGTGTAGTCTGCCACGAGCTGACGTGAAGGCGGCGACATATATGGACAAGGGCACTGCTAGCAGAGATGGTTGGGTCTGATGCACGTGAGGCCGGCGACAGATGTAGACAAGGGAAAAGATACGAAATATTCTTGGATCAATCGACTACGAATTGCTTGTCACGAAAAAGGAAGCAGTATGTTCTACTTGTGCCTCTTGAACCCATGGATGATTGAAGTTACATGAAAACATATTTGACGAACAATTATAGAATAAGAGGAACCAACACCAATAGCTGACTGCATAACCACAACGTGGTGCCATCACCCTTTAGCCTTAGGTACGCGATAATTACTGTAGTTTCGGATGAGTTGTTGACACTTGCACGTCCGGCGTTCCGCGGCACCTTCGCATGTCCGGGGGGCAGATGTCTGCCCCCCCCCCCAGGATCTCTACAACTATGCTAGCTAGCGACAAACGGAAGACGGCGTTGGATAGCTGATGACAGGCTCTATCGAAATTGTTTCAGTTATTTTTACGCTCAGGTCAATATTCAGGTCACTATGTCATCATAGGTCAAATTCGACCAGATCGGGTGGGACTTTCAGATATTGACACATATATCAGGACCATATAGACATAGACGTTTGTTAACATATAGAAACAAACGGCAACGCTATTCGACAGTCCTTGAAATGTGCTATCGACAATAGGCGGTGTGATTTAAGGTCAGGTCAACTGAAACTATGACCTCAGGTCAGTCATGAAATAGCCTGGGGAGAGCATGTAATGTATCAATCGACACGTCGTGAGGATTAAAGCATAATGACGGTAACTTCAGCCTTCTAGCTCAATGCAGTGCGATATAATGCGCAGCAATGTGCTAGTGATCTCAGGTGATCTCAGATGACCTTGACGAGGTCACTGAGCAAAAATGTAAGCGGTAACATTGAGCATAGCTTCCAACAGCATGCCACAATCGTTGTGAGGTCATTCCGAGAGCAAATACGTAACCAGGAAACATTTGTATATTTTACCATAGCCCTATAATGGGGGAAGCCATGGCCGCGACCTGACCTCAGCTCAATGCTACGAAAAACCCGAGATATATATATTATGGTCCCTGGTGAGATCATGACGTGTTATGAGTTTGAAATAAATCGCCCAATTATTGTTGAAGTTACGCCACCTAGAACTGCGAGGGACGTTGGATCACTTCGCCTGACCTGGTGACCTGACCTGAGACAGCCCAGTATTAAAAACATATGAGGATATGCGGAAAAGACGAGTGAGCAGCCATGCGATGTTTGGCCTTGCTAACCCGATTAGTATGGCGGTAAATTAGGAAAAACCGCAGGGGGCAGATATCTGCCCCCGCACGTGCGCATGTTGAGGCTCTCTGTGAGCTCGTAGTTCACAAAGCATAATTGAAGAGAGGACGTCGAGGTGAGAAAAGGCAGGGTTGTCAGTCATTTTGGGTTTCTTTCGATCTGTTGATTATTGCTTGAGCTATGCACTAATTTCGGTAGGGTGATCATTCCTAAACGCATATCTTAGATCGAAAGGGGCTTACCATATTGACCTGTTCTCGCATGAATAATGCGCACATCGTACATTATCCTGCATCCCACTTTGTGCTGGCTCCTTCAAATGTTATACCTAAACACCGACGAAAAAATAAAAGCGTGAAGATAGAATTTGTCATGATGACATGCCGACAAAACCGCAGGGCTTCATTAGGTGGCGAATCCTGGACCGAATGCGTCTCCTTTGTTTTGAAACATCCGGCATTCGACGAACAACGCTTAATCATGTTCCAGCTGTTGGAATTGCAAATGGAATGGCGCCGAATCAAAGCGAGAGAGAAACCAAATAGCGAGAGACAGTGGCGCAGCCACGAATTTCCAAGGCATGCTAGCCAAGCACAACATGCAAAGGCATCGAGAAAGTTCTCGGCGCCGGAAACGTCCCGAAAATGCTGGATTTTGCGTGATGAAGCTTTTCCTATTTCAGTTTCATGTAGTGCGTTTTTTGCTCCTAAGGGCTGGGGCGGATCTATGCATCCCCTTCTTATTCGAATACCAGCTCGCTTCATTTTCCTACTTACATGGATATGCATTCCGTCTGTTAGTGTACACGTGCAGGTCCGTCACTACTGAAGCAAAAAAATAGTAACACATGAATTCAAACCAATATTCCATGTGTAGGAAGTTCCGAGGGAGATTCTACCGTCCCTGGTGTGCCGGCTTGTTAACAGTGCCGTAGACGCTGTCATTTTGAAGAGAAGAAAAAAACTGCTAAACTAAGAATTCTTCCTGTGCACATATTCACAGAGGCTTTCAGCGCCGTTCCATCGCGGCAAATCTCTCTCACGTTCCGCATGGATGACATTGCATCTGAGGACCGGCATAGGGCAGGTCGACACGATGCTCTCTAAATTCAGAAGTTAGATTTCTTCTCAGCCTCGTACAACATGCGTTTGTGTTCAATCACCCGGCCTCTCCTCATCTTCCTGTCGCTGGTCACATCCATGTTTTTTTTTCTCGGTCGCAGCCGAACTAACGACTGGCGGGAATGTCGCAGCTGAACTAACAATAGGCGGGTGTGTCGCAGCCGAACTTATGATTTGTCGGATGTGTGACGCAGACGAACCGACGATTTGGAGGGCGTGTCGCAGACGAACTGACGACTTTGCGATGTGTCGCAGACGAACTGACGATTTCCGGATGTATATATAGTTAGTTAGTTAGTTAGTTAGTTAGTTGGGCTTTAGGGCGCTTCGACAAGAATTGATCATTCGCGCCCAGCGGGTGTGCACCTCAAGGGTCCAAGACAGAGGAGATTGGCAGGCAGGCATCTCGGAAGCTCAGGACAGAGGGAAGATTGAAGCGATTGTGACCCTTCGGCCAACCCTCAGGTAACTGAAATTACGAATGAATGGGAATATATCTTTCGCTATTCGATTGGCATCTAGAAATACAGCTTAAAGGAATTTCAATTTTTGGAACAATTTCATATGTATTGATGTTCAACCTGCACGAGTGCGAGAGGAACGTAAGCAGAGCCCCCCCCCCCCCCGAGTCAAATCAAATAACCGGCCACCCGAGGTTGTGCGCGAGCCATGCGCCGGGAAGAAATGAATAGAATCATCTTTGTTAGTCCGCATTTCGTACACTTAAACATTGTGTACTGTCAACGTGTCCTAAATCTTGCATGAATGTCTGACATCAGTGTACTGCCAGGAAAGCGTAAACGTGCCACAGCGATTTTATTGCAACACATCGAAACTTATTTATATTTGTGTGCATGCTTCAATATTTACGGCTACCTGTATGTATACATATATATATATATATATATATATATATATATATATATATATATATAATATACATGTGTTTGTGTGACATGGGTAAAGGTGTGGATGCTCCGAATCACAATTTTTATCAGTCGGAGGTGATGGCAAGAGCGTCAACCACATATGCGCCGTATGTCCCATGATTGACCGGGGATGGCAAAGCGTTACATCACTAGAAATCGGATATCTCTGCGGTTAGTCACATTGAAAAAAACGAAAATCTATGGTGAACGACGCCTACGCACTCAGGGTACAATAAATGTTCCAGTCAAATAGCACGCCAGAGTAGCATGCAAGTTTCCATCTGAGGCTAACACCTGAACGTCGTAGAATTCGAAGGATGTAACTGCCACCCTCCCCTCCAATTTGACTTTCATGTGTAAGCATGTCACCGACTTTTCGACATGGAAGGTTTGACATCGGCATCATCAGATTACTGTAGTGTGTTCGGTTCATAAGGAGCTCAATGTTGCAGTCTTACCTGGGAGCAGTTTGCTACTGGCACTACGCCATTTCTCCACCAAGTGTGCTGCTTGGAGACATGAGTCCTCCAGTCAACGCCAAGAAAGCTCGTGCCCACCAAATGATTTCGAACCTGATCATAAACTGAAAATAATTCGCCCGCCGGCGCCCACTAACGGGGGCTGCAAGATACTTCTTAGACCATACTTGTAATTGAGAGGCCCAGTACCCAGATCTGAAAGAGTGCTTGCAATCTAAACAAATTTAAAGACAGATGCATGCACTATTTGTTGGATTACAACACTCACAATTTGGTGTTCATTGGCATTGGAAATAGCCTGGTCTACTCGGTGCCAATTTGACGTATTATGCGTTAAAATCTACGGTTGTTCTGCAGAACAAATAATTTCTCGTTTCGCATTATTTAATTACCCTTGAATTAACCCGTTCATACAAGGTAGACAAACCTATCATCAAAACACATTTATTTGCTACTTCATGCTACAAGATAAACAAGATCAAGACATATCTCTGCATAACACTACTCCTTTGTGGGGGATTCATCGCTGACCTCGTCGTCCTTCCCGGATGTTTCTTTATTGACCATGTCAGCCGTCATTTTTCGCAATTTTTCAATAGCCTTTGTCTGTTTTTCCTTCTTTTTGGCTTCTTTCGCCCTTTTCTTTTCTTCCAGTTCCTTTTTCTCCAAAATTTCCTTGAAGCGGGGATCTTTAGAATCAACCCGGAATCCAAGGTACTCTTTCACTTCTTCGATTAAACGATCGTGTTTTTCCTTTGTCGCACGCAACTCTTTCTCCTTCTTGCGCTTTCTGTCGATAATCTCCTTTTTCCACTTTTCCAAATGAACCATTTTTGCATCAATCGCTTCCATCCGTTCCCTGATGTCGTCATCTTTGGCTTTTTGTTCCTCCTTGAATTTCTTTATCATTTCCTGAAGAGTATCTGGATAGGCCAAGGCTTCTTGCTCCATCCTGTCCGCCCATTCCTCTTTGACGGGCCAGGCAACCGCCGGGTTAATGCCCGATGCGGCGCCGTGCAGAGCCCATATTCTCCTCTGCACCCTGAGACTGTTCAGATGTGTGGTCTCCTCATCCACAACCGGCGGCTTGCCATGGTAGCGGCGATGGTGCCACTTGCGCAAGCCCGACACGTCCGTCTTGACTGTCGCCGCCTGCGAAGCAACCGCAGGCCGCTCGTGTTCCTCCACCGACTCCACTGAAGAAGCCAGTCGAGAGATGACGTTCAGTACTCCACCTGGTCTGGCGACGCTGGCCCATCGCGTGATGCCAGCAGGTATCATCATGTTGATATACAGAATGGCACAAGTATGGAGTACACTGATATTCAAATTCACCGTGGATACTTCAGTGAAATCCCTGACAGCAGTTCTTTACTTGCACTTTAAACAGAACACCTGAAAAATATCACCAACTTAGTACAGTACTTCGGCACTGGTGAGCAGCTCTGCCGATCAGCATTCAAGGAAGTTCAGCCATCGCAATCACTTCTTTGAGTATATAATAAATAAGCAAATGAGATGAGCTCATCGATGAATGATGAGCGAAGTTGAATATGAAGTTCAATTGGCACAGCTTCAAAAAACAAAGGTGTGCAAGCCTCCTATCGCAACCGCGTGAGTTAGCATCTATATTATATATTAACCCGTATGCACTATTTCTTGATTTCTTTTCTTCGTAGATGACAACATGCCAAACACATGAAACCGTAGATAAACCCAAAACATAAAAACATAAAACCTAACAAGAATAGTCTGAGTGTTCTATCATTTTCAGAGAACCCTAAAACAAATTTTTGCTAGGGTAGCTTTATGTACCACGGCTCTATTGCTAAGCATAGTTTGTTGCGGGAACTCGGACCCAACCACCAGATCAGTGATTCCAGTTCAATAACATGATTTTGACCGAATGCTAACGATCGTCAGTGCACCGACACGACCTATGCAATGTCATAGGCCGTGTCGGTCGGTAGGTCATATCTATGGCATGTGCACTGCACTACAGTATGAGGAAGGACGTCACCACGGATTCCAGTTCGGGGGGGAACGGAGAAGTAATAAGCTTTGGGGGTCGATTCTTTCCACGCAATGTCATACGTGCATTATTAAACTTCACAAGCTCGGGCGACGCCCTCGACCATGGACGTTGGTGAAATTGCATGAGTGTGCGTATATGGTATAAAATAAATAACTACCTATGCCATGGCCAATGCTCTGTGAACACATTATGCTGCAGGAAAATCCAAATGTATGCTAAACAAACAGTCCGTGCCGAATTGTAATGGATTGGTGGCTGAAATGCAGCTACAATAATTCGGCGAGGTCAATTGTTTGTCGCCACCATTGATGGACTGAAAACAAACCGCAAAACAACAACATTGTTGTAGCAATAGGGAAGGGACAAGAATACTTACGAAATGGCATTGGATGAAGGTGGCATCAACAGTCAACCTAGTTAGTAAATCTATTTTGATTGAACACGTGCGTCGGATGGCCACTCGCATGACATGAGTCAGATGGGAGTGTATCCTGCCCTCTCGCAAAATCTCGGAAAAAAACATAAACTGGAAGCATAATATTTGAATTGTATATTACTACCGCAGTAAACAATCCGCAACATTTGACCACACTAGGTCATACAATTTACCCTAAGCCTAGACCCTAGTTACTCAGGGTCAAGTGAGGTCGATATTGGCCGGTACGCCGCGCCGACAAACCTTGCTGGCCTTCGCGGTCCGTCGGCTGGTCGGTCGAATTTGCACCCCGACAGTTCATATATATTTACCAACATTTTCAATATTATTTTTGCATAGGGTGCACTTATTAATTTGCATCATGGTAACGAGATTACATTACAATTCCATTACAACAAAAAATCCTGCTCATTTATGAGCTGTCCTCTACAAACAGGTGGGGTGGGAGGATTCCACCTACCCCCTCCCTCCGGTGCGCTTGTTAAGGACGCTTCGGTCAGGCAGACAGTGGAGGATAAACACATGCAAGAGAGGTGGAACACCATCTATTTTGCATTGCATTAGCTATGGTACTATGATGGACCGTACATTTGATTATATTGGAATTCCGTAAATCACATCGATGTGCAAACTACAGCAATGGGTAACTCTAAGGTTGGAATACAGCATCCACAAGGCTAAGACATTCAACACCTCTCACATGCATCAACATCTATTACATGCGTCCGACATCTCTTACATGCATCGACATCTCTTACATGCATCAACATCTCTTACATGCATCAACATCTCTTACATGCATCAACACCTCTACATCCATTCAACACCTCTTGCATGCACTCATCAAAATCCTGCATGGCACAACAAGGATCTAACTAAATTTGGATTGACCTCTATTTTGGTAATTCTAATATGATCAGAAAGGTGATGATTATTGGGGTTTTAGGGTGCGTCAATCCATGTGGATTATATTGCACCCAATGATCAGAAAGGACAGAATTTGGAGCATGTTAAACACTGCTTGCAAGACCAATGTTTGTAAAAGTAATGTGTGAATAGGTTTGGTTTCCTCGTTAAGCTAATGGAATAGTTTGGCTCTTGCCTTGATTTACTCAGGCCATGTATTGATGAGTATATCCCAGCCGAGCCCAACACTGATAGCAAAATCCTGCAAACATCAAGGCCTCCCTGCTCATTTGTCAGGCAATGAAAGCTGGCACAACGATTGTGAAAGGCACACAGATAACAACATGGAAGAAGGCAAGCATCACTTCATACTCTTGCATCATATTCATAGCTGAGCATCAAATGAGAGCTATCAAACAAGCCACCCTGGTAGCTCAGTTTGTTAGAGTGCTGGCCTGCACTGGTCTCCCCTGTCCTGGCAACACAGGGTTCGAGTCGCTTCGCGCGCTCGCATTTAGCCCCTGGCCGGGAGTGTCAGTTGGCAGCTGGCCCGATAAGGCCGGGGTCGAGCCACGGGGCGGCCGTGTCGATGCATTGACAGCATGTTAAACTTTCAGTCTAAATTTTGCTATTGACCTGGAATTCATGGATCGGGTGGTGAGGCCAGGGTCCACACAACAAGCTCTGCTTAGTAGTATAACCCTGGTTCCTAAAGCCACCCCAGCAACAACTCGGAATAAATATATTTAAAAAAGAAGCAAAAAATTATATCACAGCAAAAACAAAAACACACAAACAGGATGCAGGTGCAGAAGTGGTTTTGCACTTGCATCCTGCATACATCCAGAAAATTCCATCTCATCCCCACTGTCACCAGAGATAGCAGGGAGCATCCTAAAAAACATGCAAGGGGTGGTGATATATATGAAATAGCATGGGAAACTTATTTTCAAATATGGAACCAGATAGCCTTCATACATCTAAATTTAGAATTTGTGGTGAAAAATGGCAAACAATAGACACAATAAATACACATTAAGACAAGCATGTTATATTTATACCTTGCATTGATCAATATCACCCATGTTCTAAAGATGCATGGCTTACACAGTGCTAAGTTCACTTAGCTTCAGGCCAGTAGGGTTGTTGTCACTCCATAGAAGTAAAGTGATACAACTGGATACAAATTGTGGATTTCTTATCTAAAATTATATTCACACATTTGACAGCAAACACTAAGTATTCTTATTTACATCCAATGATCACAGAAACAATTCTGGAAGCACTTGATAGCACATTCTTTATTTATAAGCACATTCTCACTTTATTGAGAAAAAAATTTCAAAAAATTGTATTAGAAAAACATCAAGCAATATACTTTTCGGAAATTTTCAAGATTAAAAAAACAGCTCAGCCAACCCAAGCTGTTTTTGAAGAACAAATCCTTTCCATTCAATTGTGGGGGGAAAAAACGTTTGGAAACTTTTCAGTGTTACTGGGCTTAAGGTGGTAACAAGAAGTTTTTATTAAAACTCATTTGCCTCCATAAAACAAACAAATTGGTGAGGTTTGGTGAGGTTAGGTTAGTTTATGTTTTTAAGTTGGAAAAATTATCAAAATTTATCCAATTTTTTATCCATTTGCACAGAAAATAAGTGGTCCCTTCATCTTAGTCAACTTTATACACATGGAATTCTGAAGAAAAATTGAAAAAGCACCTTATACTGCAAATGTACCAAACATTCTGGGAATTCCAAATTGGGGAGGAAAATATGTTTTATATTCTTACATCAAGAACTCAATTGTATACTTGTTATTCAATGTTGGGCATGTATATCAAACAGTAATAAGCTTGCAGTCATTTGCAACCATGCTCAATCTTGTGAAAAATAGGAGGTTCTTTGAGTAAGGAAAACGGTCTTGGTAGCAGACATACAAAAAAAAGACAATGATTTTGACCATGGTTGCATAATCATGCTAATACTATGCCAGCACCTCATTCACTGATTCAACTGCATTGCTGAGCACCAGCAATCAGATAGCAAACATGTTTTACAGCTGCAGTTATTGCCATTTCTAGTATCTAGGAAGAAAAAGTGAAGTAGGGTTATATATTGTTTGTTTATTGGGTGATTCATGACACATTTTATGCACATTCCTGGCTTATGGTACTACCCACACTGTTTTGCTCATGGGGTGCAGGATTGGGAAGTGTCCTAAGCAGGGTGAATGTTGAACCCAGGACCATTGGTACCAGCGTTGGAAAAGTGGCCCTTTTTTGGAACTTTTGCAATCCAAAGAATTATACACTCCGGAAAAAAATACACTCCTTGCATTGCTGGATGAAGACATACTTAACTAGCAAGACAGCTAGATGTCATTATACAATAGTGATAACTTGGGTGGAGAAGAAGATTCAGTCATACTGGGTCCCCTACCACATGAAGTTTCCAGTATAATTGAGTAAAATACACATTTGTTATTTCGGGTCATCTGTAGGCACATTCCAAGAGGAGGCAGGAGTGGAGCCGAAAATGAGATGCCAGCCAGATTGGAAGAATATCAGTTTGCTAGCATGCACAAGTACAACATATGTCAATGCATGACAAAATATGGATCACTGCAGTCTGAATATGATCTTAATGCCACTGAACATTCCATCTTCCATATCATTCTATAACATTCCATTTGTGCATGTGCGATTTCTGGTGAGGTGCAGGTGAATTAATAAACAGCCACCAATGCATTCATGTGTATGTTCTCCATTTGTGGATAAACCTCAGAACAGAGTCCAGATGTGCCCAGAAGAATGTATGGATGAACACCAAGAGCTAGAGTGGCATCCACACAACTGGTAAGCCACAAAGTGTAGCACTTCCCCCAAATCTCCAAAATACTGGTGGATATGAGCCATGTTTTGCTACAGCATAGGAATTGTCATGGGCACTATTACTTTTCCACACATGCTTTACACACATTTTGCCTCCATGAACCATACAAAGGTATTAGGTTTGGCTAAGTTATGCTAGATTTTTTTTTTTGTAAGTTATCCATTTATCAAATTCCTTTCAGAATCATTCAGGACTATAAAATAAAGTTTTTGAATTTAAAAAAACACTCAGGCTAGCATAGGCTGTTTGGTTAGAATAAGCCATTTACTTTTAATTTGTTAAAGGAAAAAATTGCTTAGAAAATTTGTATTAAAAAAGGCTTTCTTGTATCCAGTTAGGCTGCAGCTTTTCTTCCTTTTTAACATCACATTTCATGGTATATTTCCCCAACCAAACCCGAGCCACTTTTTTGGTGTCATTTTGCTACCCAACTGCACTTGCCAAAAAATGTGAGGTCACATCATGTAAGTACCTACATTATGAACACATTCATAATCATTGCACGAAAAATACATTTCAAGAAATCAAATCACCTTAAACTGCAAATTTGTCCATTCAGAAAGTCACAGACCAGAAATGTTAAAAGTATAATGGTATTCAATGGAGAATGGGGACAGGATGCACCTAATAATTCCTGAACATTTCATGAATGCACAAATAATGCTTGAATGCATGCATATCTATAATATCTGCAGTCAATGTGCACTGAAGAGGCCCAGCCCCATTTTGAAAGAAAAACATTCACGCTTCAAAATGTGGTAAGTTAAAACAAGATTTTCCAGACAAAAGCAAAGCAATCAGTTTTGTTCATTTCTACGCTTGTCGACAAAACATCGCAGCAATTAATATTATCATGTCCTGCTCCTTGTATTATCTGAAGATATCCCGTCACACAACACAAGCTTACAGCTTTGGTTTATCCAAATCAATGACTCGAATTACCGCGAAGATATTTGATATAGGTAAGTAGGTAGGTACCTACATAGTCAGATAATACAACCTCTCATACCTCGAGCCAAACACGCAGTCAATTCCATCCGGATAGCAGCAAAGAGCTTTACAGAAAATCCTTCGTTGAATAAAAAAAAACCACTACGCTCCGCTAACCAAATATAGGAATTCACCTTCACCAGCCCCGACCGCGTTCTTGGATTCAATGAATTCACCGCTCTCCATCTCCCACTCCGGCCGGAGCTATTTGAACCATTGCCACGAAAAGCCATGGATAATGCATTTTTCTTGGTTCCTTGGAGAATGATATGTTCTGCATGAAATGGGATGGATAAAACTGTTCATATTTATATTATTAAGCAGTCAGGAGCGATATACATAAAAGATATCGGAAGGATTTTCCCCATGAAAATTGCCTGAATGGTACCAAAACGTTCCTAAAACCTGCTAACACTTTGCTCCAAAATGAAGACCCATAGAACCAGAAATTTCACCTTCTTTCGATTTCATGACTTATATTGTTTCCGAATTTCATCAACAAGCGGGAATAGTTGCATTCATGCCACTCCGACCGCGAGGTTTCCCCACTCCGGACAAATTCAGATTTACGTGTGTTGACCTAATCCTCTACACTCTTATAAGCCTCATTCTGATCCAATGATTAATTTCTTCCCACAGTCCTGATTATTATTAATTGAGAAAAAAGTTCCCTGTAATTCTCTTGGCAGTTTTCTCTAACTTATTTTCAGTTTTTGGTATTTCATAGCAATCATGGCGCGAAATGAGACGCTAATTTCCGCTCGTCCGTGACGATAGTCTGTTTTACAGCAGCAATTTGCCCGTCCGTCTAGTCGCTTTTCATCCTTCCAAGGAATTTCTTGCTTCTACTAAACATTCCTGACATGAACTAAAAAGTGCATTGAAATACATTTAATATTAATAAGGATTGACTTCAATATTTTTTTCCAGCTTTCTCATTTGAAAAAAGAAAATTTCATCGTGGAGAGAATAAAAGATTTTAGACGGATTGTTTTAGTATAACTTTCCTTGAACCATTATATATTCCGAAACCCATATCCCGCAGTAACATTTTAGACCCTCCAATTTTAGACCCAGCGGTGCACGAACGTCCTGCTCTCGAGGTATGTAGTGAATTTGTATTAGTTGTGCGGTGTTGGTACCTATGCTAGGAGTGGCAGGTATTGGTATATAAACTTGGTTGACATCGATTAAGTATACTTTTGTGATCATTTTCTCTACCAATGCTCAGGAAGTTGCCTTATAAGTCATTCACGTAACGTGGATGACTTCAGACGACGATGTGTGGTGGACCCCATCTGGTTGTCTGTGAGACACTAGGATAAGAACCTAACAAATGACTTAAAGGCGTTTTATTCTTGAGGAAGAAGAATTATCGGGTTATTTTACGACGCATTCAACCGCAAGGTTGCATAGCGCCGCCACCCTATATCACACCGATTGGTCGTGGGTGGACTGCAAATGCCGCCGGCCGCGAGATTCGAGTTCCACGCTCCACCATCTAAGCTACCGAGGCCCCTGGGTTTTTATTCTTCATTCCAGGAGACATCACTGCATTTTTCAAAATTTATACACTTCGTTATATATAAAATGTATATACTCCGTTACTTGGTGCTTCAACATACACCCCATTAATTTGGCAAACTGGGAAATTATACACCCCATAACATAGTGCTTCTCAAGATTATACACTCCATACTTTGGCAAGCCAAAAAATTATACACTCCGAATCCAAGACCGAGAAGTGAAAATCCAACACTGATTGGTACCCAGATCTTAATGCCTAAATCACAATGCCATCACCACCCTGAAGTGAAGTAGGGATACAACACTTAGATGTCCATCATATTTTACCCAATTTTGTGGAATTTTGGAATTCCCAGATTTTATTATTTTACAAAATATTTCAGACAAAAATTGAGAATGCATTTTTTAAAAGAGGGATGTTAGGTTTCATTGGATTTTAAAAAGATGACAGTTTAGCTAGGTTAGGCTACATTAGACTGTCAGGTTAAGCTATGTTATTGACACAAGGGTTTGTCACCAACTGAGAACTACACAAAAGTATGCCAAGGATGCAATAGAGGCATGAATAGCACCCTTGAATCATGTTCAGAAACATGTCTACATTATAAAAAAATCATCTAGCCATAATGTATAAATTCACTACTAGTTTTAGGCATTCTTACCAGTTTGAGGTTATCAGCAAAATGAAATACCTTATTCTTCAGTATTGCCTAAATGTTGTTCACAAAGAAGTTAGAGATGTTGACTTAGAATGGAGCCCTGTGGTACCTGTAAGAACCTTCCATTCAAATTAACATTCATTTGATACTACCCATTGCTTCCTATAATTTAGCCATGCTCCACAAGACAAGTTTTGCACACATTTTACTGCTAAACAGGAAGTAAGGAGTTTGGTTAAGTTAAGCTAGTTTCAGTTTTTAATTGTACATTTTTAAACCCTTTTCTCTCACTATTCAAACAAAAATTAGGCTTGTTTTTTCATGATCAGGTTCAAAGGGAGGAAGTGGTGAGAAGTAAATGCATTTCATCAAAGCAGGCTTCATAAGGTGGCCCTAATTTGTGCTTCAAGGTTATTTTTGAATTTTTGTCAACCTTTTCCAGTATAATGTTTATGAATGCAGCTGACATGTGATCATTAATTTCCTCTGAAAATACTTACTTTGTAGTTGGCAGCAAAAATTTTAGGTAAATATTCAGATCAAGGCAAATGTTGATTTTTGTTATTTTTCATGTGATGCATTTTGATGTGATTAAGATGATGTGACCACTTATTTTCTATCAAACAATTACTGTTCAGTTGGCAAAGAAAATCATGATCATGATGAAAGATGTTAGGGATAGGCTGGAGGGAGTAATGAGGGGAAATGGAGAGGGTGCAACGGTAATTGTGCAGGTTGGAGTTAACGATGTAGGAAAAAATAATACAGAGGAAACAATGAAAGCCTATAGGGCTTTGATAGGTAGTTTAGCAGGAAGTAGGAAAAGAGGAGTGGTGACATCCATCCTCCCTATGGTCCATGCAAGCATGGAGTGGTATTCGAGGGCCATTGGGCTCAATACCAGGGTGGCCAGCATTTGTAAGGAGCTTGGGGTGCAGTTCTTGGATTTGTGGGGGGAGTTTTGGGGGAGGACGGAGATGTTCGCTTTAGATGGATTACATCTGAGCAAGAGAGGAGTGGAATTGCTCAGCAATAGGTATGAGGAGGCTCTCAACAGGAAACAGGGAAACTAGGCAGGACATGGGGGGATGTAGCTGATAAAGAGAGAAGCATAGCAAGCAATGGAAGGAATAATTTATCATGTTTTTATGTCAATGCCAGAAGTGTTAGGAACAAAATTGGGGAACTGCATGCATATATGTTGTCTGAACAGCTAGATTTGGTGTGCATAACAGAAGCATGGGTTAACGAAAGCATGTTTGGAGACAACTTGCAAGAATTTGAATTGACAGGCTACAACATGCATGCCTATCAAAGAGAGGCAAGGATAGGAGGTGGCATTCTCTTGTATGTTAGGCAAGTAATGAAATGTCATTCCATAGAGGATGGAGTACATAGTGCAGGAGTAGAATCTTTGTGGTTAGATATAATTCTGAAGAATGGAACAAAATTTAGGATTGGGGCATTCTATAGACCTCCAGACCAGAATGAAAACACTGACAGGCTGATGCAGGAAGAGATAAGTAGGAGAGTACAGGAGAGAACTATTTTGTTGGGGGATTTCAACATAGCAGGATTGGGAAACAAAACAATAGGTGTAAGCAAATCAGAAAGATGTTTCATGGCTTGTTTTGAGGACAATTTCTTCTTTCAAATGATACATGAGCCTACAAGGGAAAATAAAATATTAGATCTAGTGCTTACTAATGAGGAAAATTTTGTGCAAAATGTTAACGTAGGAGAGACCTTTGGTAATAGTGATCACAACATTATACGCTTCTCATTATATGTTGGAAGGAAGCAACCAACAGAACATTGATTCCGAATTTTACAAAAGGGAATTACAGTGAGTTCAGGAGCTTCCTAAGTGAAATTAATTGGGAAGTCATATTGAATGGCTTAGATGCTTATGAAATGTGGACAATGATAAAAGATAAGCTATTTCAGGGTCAGGATAGGTTCATTCCCAGTAGGCAAATTAGATCAAACAGGGTTAAGCACCCTTCATGGCTGACTAGGGAAGTTAAGCAATTACTGGACTCAAAGAAACAAGCATTCAAGAAACTAAAAGATACTAACTCTGGGTTAAACCTAGAATCATATAGAATAGCTAGAAATAAAGTTAGGAGGTGTGTTAGAGCATCTAAAAGACTTGCTGAAATCAACTTTGCTCGAGAATGTTCAGCAGGTAATGCTAAGAGATTCTTTAGCTTCTATAAATTTAAGGCTAAAAAGTGTAGTGTAGGACCACTGGAGGTAGATGGGGAAATAGTGGTTGATGATTGCGACATTGTGGAATCCCTAAGCAAGCAATTCTCATCAGTCTTCACTAAAGATAATTCTGGTACAATAGGAACATCTGTAGGCCATGCCATGGCAGGTGATATGCTGGAGGATCTTACAATAACTACAGAAGCCGTAGAGAAGCAGTTGCAGAATATAAAACCTAATAAAGCTTCCGGACCAGATGAAATATATGCTAGGATCTTAGTAGAGTGTGCTAAAGCTTTAGCAACTCCCCTAGGTATCATTTTCAGGCGATCTATGGAGTATTCAGAAGTACCTGAAGATTGGAGAAATGCAAGTGTAGTACCAATTTTCAAAAAGGGAAATAGGAAGAGTGTAGGAAACTACAGGCCAGTCAGTTTGACCTCATTAGTTTGCAAAGTACTAGAAAAGCTGGTTAAACAGAATGTTCAGATTCATCTTGATAGGCACAACCTTTTAAGGGATACTCAACATGGATTTCGATCTCAAAGGTCTTGTTTAACTAACCTATTGGAGTTCATTGAGTATGTTACCAAAGAAGTAGACAATGAAAGCAGGATGGCTGTTGTGTACTTGGACTTTAGCAAAGCTTTTGATAAAGTTCCACATGGAAGGTTAATTCATCAATTACAACAACATGGGATTGTAGGAAAAGTTCTACATTGGATTGAAGCATGGTTGCAGGGAAGGAAACAAAGGGTAGTATTGAATGGATGTAAATCTGGTTGGAAAGATGTTCTGAGTGGAGTGCCACAGGGCTCTGTTCTAGGGCCCCTCCTCTTTATCATCTTTGTGAACAACATTGAAGTAGGGCTGAGGAATAGAGTGTTCAAATTTGCTGATGACATCAAGCTGGTAGGAGTGGCTAACAGCAGAGATCAATCTAGTAATATTCAACTAGATTTGGACGACCTAAAAGAGTGGGCTGATCAATGGCAGATGACTTTCAACTATGATAAGTGTAAGGTTATGCATATAGGGTCTGCAGGCGAGACATTCAGTTATAAAATGGGAGGGAGGGAACTGGATGTTATTGAAGAGGAAAGGGACTTAGGTGTGTTGGTCTCAAAAGACCTTAAAGCAGAAAAACAATGTACCTCAGCTAGAAATAGGGCACTCAGAATGCTGGGACTCATTAATAGAAGTGTGAAATATAAGAGCAGGGAAGTCATGAAAAAGCTGTACTTAGCATATGTGCGGCCCACTTGGAGTACTCTGTACAAGCATGGAGCCCCTACCTAGAAAAGGATATAGATATGTTAGAAAGAGTCCAGCGCAAAGCCACTAGACTCGTCAGTGGATTAAGTAACTTAGAATATGGAGAAAGGCTTAATGCATTAGATATGTACTCACTCAAGTATAGGAGATTAAGGGGAGACATGATTGAAATGTACAAAATTGTTAGAGGGCTAGATCAGGTCAATTTGAATGATGCTCTGCAGTTTAGAGTATCCCATAGGGGTCATCAATTCAGGTTAGACAAAATGAGGTGCAGGACAGTTAAACGACAACAGGTCTTCAGTCAAAGGGTTGTTGACCAATGGAATAGGCTGCCTGCTGATGCAGTGGGGAGTCCCTCATTGAATGTCTTTAAAAGTAGGGTGGATAATTTTTTTAGACAGGAAAATATTGTTTTTGAATTCTAACTTGTGATGCATGGGATATTGAGTATTTTCACTAGCTATATAGGGTATAACATTATGCTAGTATTATGTTGTACTATATGGGGTGTACCTAGCAGTGGATTTGGCAACTTCCTTTGCGATGTCATACTGATGAGATTGGCTGTGGTGGCACAGGTGGAGGGATTGCATGGGTTTGGAATTGATAGGTGTGAACATGTACTTTCTAATATCTTCTAGACAGGCTTGACCCAGATGGGCCCTTGTGGCCCTTATTAAGCCTTAACACTTTATGACTTTATGACTACTCTTCACTCCACAAATATAGCCATGGCATATAATTATCCATACCTGGTGCATCACAGACATAACAAAGAATAAATACATTTCATGCACTTAATTTAGCACTCTTGGACATAAAAAACCCTATGTTTATGCCTTAATTGGACATTTATTCCTGATAATGAATACTTGCAGATTGATGCAGTCAAGCACCTTTTGCTCAAGGTTGAGAGTTCATTTGATTGGGTCATTGATGAAGACAGTGTTGTCAATGCTGCATATATTTCATCACATTATATGGGTGCTGTATAACCAATGCAGTTGATGCATCCTAAAACCCTACCAACATCATGTTGTGGCCAAACAATTATTTTGGACCATTCTGGTTTCCCAGTTGGGTTGAGTTAGGTTAGATTATCTTATGCAATAATATATTTTATATATTAGGCTATGTTGTCATTGCATAGGTTAGGTTATGCTGTTATCTTTGCATAGGTTAGGTTAGGATACATTATTTGAATTGAAGTGAATAGCAATAACAATTTTGTGGATCTGTCAGACAGCACTGTCCACATTCAAAACATTGGGTAGCTCTGGCACAACATAAAAATGTGGGCGAGGCCATCAAGAGCAAGTTTTTGTCACAAAATCTCAGAACATATTTGTTTTTTAAGGAATTGCATGGTTGAAAAATTCATAACTTCCTTATTCAAGCAACTGAGCTTTATCAAATGCAATCATGGAGATGCATGAGGAAGAAACAAACAAGCCATAGCTGGGACCCTCCCATTAAGGTATGTGCCTATGACATCAATTGTATTGACTGCTGTTGACTGAAAAGTAATCATTTGCAAGTAAAATAATTGGTTGCATGATTTTACTCCTGTCAATAAGCAAAGTATTTTTTTTTAATTAAAAAAATCGACAATTTACCTTCATCAGAATATTTACCAGATCATAAGCCTAGCTACTACCCGTATACAAAACAAATACTATTTTGAATTGTAAACATTTCATACAATTTTCATTCTCGTTAATTTCACACTCGTTTTAATCAACTCAACATTTCATATCAATCCTTACACTTATGCAGAACTTGACTAAAAGATCAATTAAAACCGACCATAAAACAATGCAATACCCTCCCACCACAGGCTACCTTCTCCTGTCTTACTCTTGTATCGTTTAACAGGACTTTGGTAGGTATGAAGCAGGGGGTGTCATAACAACAGCGGCCATAGAGCCAATTGAGCTTCCATATGCGATATATGACGTATGTGATGCGTCACCCATTCAAAGGTAATTTATTTGGGGGACCTTCATAAGTACCAAGTGTCAAAAGTACCAAGAGTCATAAGTTCCAAAATATGCCAGATTTGGTTTCATAAGTTCCAAAAGTTGCCAGATAACTTCCAAAATACTCCAGACAGGGAGAATTCACAAGTACCCAAGGTCCAAAAATAGTTCTGCATTCGACCGCTAGATGACACCGTAAACGCTCAGCGGCACAAGAGCTTACATGCGTGCCGGCAGACGGCAGCACATAAACAATAACAAACGGCTTCAAAATTGTTGCCATTTGTTGTGAGCTAAGAAATCACCACAATTCCTGACGACTTTTTGCAAAAGGAAAAGCCGTTGGTAATTGGACACGTGGAAGCGCTCCTGTAGTTGCATCATGATCAAGTTCTTGCAGGGATTGTGCTCAGCCCTTTCATGAGGTTCTGCCACAGACAAGTGAGTACGGTGAGGATGTATTTCTGCTGGTATTTCACAAGGCCAAAAAGATATAGATGCCCACCTACCTGCTTACATTGGTTAGGGAAAAGGTAGATATCTGAACATGTTCTGTTTAATGGACACCTTATTTGAGGCAAATACCTTTGAATATCTCCCACATGATGTTCAGCGCATAAATAAAAAAATAAGGTGATATTCATAAATGAACAATGAACCTGTTTACAATCCAAATATTAAGGCCTGATCACACAGCTCTACCTATTCTTTGTGTATGCGCTAGCAATAATAATAATAATAATGACCTGTATTTTGCACCTTTCTCAGTACATATCTGGGCTACCATACAACACACAATACCTTCATGCATACAGACCAGCAACACAACCAAACTGAGACAGCAACCACTGTGCCACATCTGCTCACTTCAACCCTGAGTCATGCACATAAGCCTGATCAGCTCTTTCCAGTACAATTTATTCCAGCTGTGACCTAAATGTGTGTTTGATGTCAGCTTTACTGGCCACCAATAAATCCATAGATGCAAGTTCATATTCATACCTAATTTGAGCATGATTTTGTGCAATAATACCCAACCAAGCTATCTCACTCTTACATAGTGCTTTTATAATGGCATTGCTGCTGCCCATGAGGCTATGCACAAATAAAAGATGTCTACTTGCCACCAGCATGTGGCATGGCAGCATTCCAAAATCCAAACTCAACCAGATTGGGAATTTCCCAGTTAGGTTTCCCAAGTAGGTTTCCCAATGGGAAACCTACTTTTCAGGTTTGGAGTCAGCGTGCAAACAGATTTCCTCAGTACATTTTCAACTATGTTTTCATGGACATAATATTTTTTGGTGCATGGAATCTATTTACCAGTAACCAAAGGAAAATAATATGTACCTAGTCAGTAGACTTACCTATGTAATAAGTAATGTACATTGTCATTTTTGGTCACATCAGCATGCAGAAACAAAGAAGTGGATGATGGATGGCACCACAAGACAGGGAGTTGTGATGATCAGCTCAGCTTCACCTCTTATAACTCACAGGAGCAATGTGCTTTCCTTTCACTGTTGGTCCAGTGCAAGGCTAGCTAAATTAAAAACAAACAAATAATTCACACTCCACCCTCAGCTCAGAGCACACACCTACCTACATATGCAGCCTATTTGATACAGACCCAATACCACTACTGCACCAGTACAGCACATGCCAGTTGGATGTGATAGCTGAATGCAAAGCAAAGCATCAGTCACCAATTTTTCACACTACAAGGTGGTTCGGATGCAGGTTTCTGGAGACACATCACCAAATTTATAGTCTGGAGGGCACTGTTCAGTGAGCATGTGCAAGGTTCGACATGTTGTTGGCATTTCTGTTGATTGTGGTTTGATGTGGTGTGTGTTTGGATGTTATCTATGTGCTTGATGGTACAAAAAGTGGCTAGTTTATTTGGTAATCATAAGTAGAATAACATGTTTGGTGGATGTTTTCTTTAATCTTGTATTCTTTTTAGTGGTATTTTTCTTCCTTCTGCATGTTTTTGTCAGAGTACATGAGGAATCCATTCTATCCAGTATGAACATGGAGTGAAAAAAAATGTTTTAAGGGATGAAATCGCTAAAGAAGAGCCTTAATTTCCACCCTGCTTTCAACACACTTCATGATTGCGAGAGTACCTAGGAACCTTGACTAGCCTTTTCAAGCAGGAGTGATGGGCTATACAGACTTAGCAGAAACTCGTTTCACATCCACAGTGTTCCACAATTCACACCCATAGAGGGGACAGTATATCTTAAACAGCCTAACTAGCATGAGCTTGTCTGCACATCCTAGCAGCACAGAGCATGTTTACCTGGTAATACAATGTATGTCTGGTCCTCTGCATATCTCTGCAAAGAAGGATTTAGGTATTATTCTAAACACAAAATTTGGGCATCAGAACAGATCAAGGAAGCCAGGAAGAAAGCACTGAGAATGCTCAGGGCAATAAATAGGAATGTATCATACAGGAGTGAGGAAGTCTTCAGGAAGCTTTACTGTGCATATGTCGGGCCACATTTGGAATACTGTATCCAAGCTTGGTCTCCTAGCCTTGAAAATATTGTTGGCTTTTAGAGAGAGTATAAAAGAGGGCTACAAAAATGGTTAATGGTATAAGCAACCTCGTATATGATGAAAGATTAAAGAAATTGAATATGTTTTCACTTAGATATAGAAGGCTGAGAGGAGATCTAATCGAGGTCTTTAAATTTGTCCATGGTCTGGAGAGGGGATATCTTGGGGAAGTGTTTGAATTGAACAGAAATGATGCAATTAGAGGTCATCAATTCAAAATTAAAGTTAACCACAGCAGAACAAGGTTAAGGCAGACTTTCTTCACCAACAGGGTAGTAGAACATTGGAACCAGCTGCCAGAAAACATTGTCAGTAGCAGCACATTGAACATCTTTAAAAACAGCAGACAATCATTATAGGAATACAGGGCTTGCTTTTCAGTATTACAGGGAGGGCTGATTGACAGATTTTGTGTGCAACTGGTTCAGTGTACAGAGTGCAACCAAGAATGGCCCTTGTGGCTCATAGTTGCACTAATCTTTTATGTCTTTATGTCTTTATATCTGCACATTCACTCATGTTGCATTCAATTTTGTGCCCCAGATATCTGAACTCCTGGACCCATGTAAGCAGTTTTCCACAGAGGAGTACTTGTGGCCCTTGGCAACACATCAGATGTGATGATGAGTATGGTCTTTGAGGGCAAAACACCATACAGACAGTCTTTTCAACATTAAGTTTCACATCCATTGAGGCCACAAAGGTCTCACATGACCTAACTAGCACCTGAAGTCCTGCCCTAGGGGGGCCAGCAGAACAATGTCATCAGCATATGCCAGAACATTTACAGCAGGCAGTCCAACATGACAACCCACATGAGTCTTCTGCAAATCATATAAAAGCTTATCTATGCACACATTAAACAGCAGAGGTCAGGTATTTCCCCCTTGTCTGACACCATTCTTAATAGAAAATGATTCTGATCTACTGTCAGCCCACCTCACTCCCATCTGTTGGGACCGATACCATGTAATTAGAAGTCTGAGGTATGCTGTCGGGACACCTGTCAGCTAGTATTTGAAAAAGCTTTGCATGACAAACTGTCAAATGCTTTGCTGGCATCTAAGAAGCAGGCATAGACTGGGCTACCCTGCCTGGCATAGTGGTGAATAGTTTTCTTCAGAACATATGTAGCCTGGGTGGTGGAGTGTCCGGCTTTGAAGCCAAACTGAGCATCATTTGTATGGAAAAATGGCTCCAGCCATTCTACAAGGATGAGCTCCAGCACTTCAGATATGCTGGTAGAGAGTGCTGCACTGCACCTAATCTTCCAGGAGCAGTGCTTAAGGAAACCATAAGGAAGTGATGTTCATTTTATTTTTTAAAATTACAATTACACCAGCATTTTTTAGTGGCTACTAATAGCTTGCACCAACAACTGCAATGAGGTAATCTTGCACAACAGCATTTTGGTGTCCAGAATATGGCACACCACTACAAACATGATGATCCCTTTTAAAGTTTCTCTTTGCAAGTGTCTAGAGGATTTTCATTGAAAGGAACTGTTTGAATATGGATAGATTATTCATTGTTGTGTTCAGTACACACAGTACAATTACTGGTTCAGCTGTACAGAAGTGGCAGTAGAGCTATTTGTTACATAATGCCTCAAGTGTTCAGAACCCCCCTCTTCTAGGTATGTACCTACTGCCAAGTCATGATGACTTGCAAGGAAACGAAACAAATGTGCAATGTTAAATCACACATTGTTTATAAGACTGGATAATTGACCCTAAACCCTAGATAGATTTTTTAAAAATGATAGATAAAAATGACCCTAGATGTCGACGCGCCCCTAAACTCCAATCCACCACCACAGTGTTAAATTATTATGGAAATAGGGTGGAATATACCACTTATTGAACACTTGATTGACATCCTTCTCAAAAAAGTATAGACATCCTGCTCCTTCATGGGGGCTTATGAAGTCGTCATGTCTCCTTTCTAACAGCATCTCACAAGTATCATGTCTATGCTCTCAATAAGGAATGGTAATACAAGAATATTTTGCAACCAATTTCAGGTAAAGGGATTATCTACGATGTGATATGGCGAACACTGCAATTTTATAGCATATGATTATTCTCCCTATCCCGAATATAGCTCTCCCTAAATTATGAATCTCAGAACAAATAATGAAGGTGCAGTCATAATTACCTGCAGCATTGGCTCAATTTTGAGTCTGAAAGACATCAAAAGCATCTTAAATGACACTAATTCCATGGCAAATTTCGGCATCCTGCTGTACTCGTTTCGACATCTCACACCTAACGAAAAACCATTATTTTAACCCTGCACCACCACCACCAGAACAATTGTAAAGTTAAAAACACCAACATAGCCTAGCCTGACCTGTTTTTTAAGACTAAAATTATTATGTCTGAATGATACCTTGAAAAGGTGGTACATCTGTAGTTACTGGTAACTTCTGATTTCTTGAAATTTATTTTTATGATGCAGTGTTTATGAATGTGGTACCGAGGTTGCTATTTAGGCTTCAAAGTACAGTAATTATAAGACATGTATATCGAGACCTATCTAAATATGTTTTGATACATAGGTGCAAAGTAGCTGATTTTGTCAGATATATTTCGTTGTTTTCTAATGTGGTTTGAATTAATTTGATGCTTTTATTTTCAAATTGTAACTACATTTTGGGACATAATTGCTTCAGGTTCATGTATGTATAGTTGTGTCTATACATGTGTTATAATTGCATCAAGAATTAATTTACCTCAGGACAAAAATGGTGGTGGGCTAGGTCATGATTAATATAGGTTTAGTAGCCTAGCACGTATCTAGGTACGCATGGCGGATATGAATACGCAAATATGCGTATGCAAATGTGCATGAGCGCAGATGTATGTACGGCAATTGTACGTAAGCACAAATGTACGCATGACAAATGTACGTGAGCGTAAATGCTCTGGAAAATGTAGGTATGTGGAAGTGTACATAAGCGCAAATGTACGTATTCACAAAGGTACGTATGCGCAAATGTACGTAAGCGCAAAAGTCTGATTTGCGCAAATGTATATGAGCGCAAAAGTGCGAAAGTACAAAATTTCATGTGCACAAATGTATGTAAGTGAAAATGTACGTATGTGCAAATGCACGTAAGCGTAATTTTACCTAAGCACAAACGTACGTTGGCGCCAAAGTATCATAAAGTCATAAAGTCATAAAGTGTTAAG
Organism: Imbricaverruca yamaguchii; assembly: GCA_034440575.1. Taxonomy (NCBI): domain Eukaryota; kingdom Metazoa; phylum Arthropoda; class Thecostraca; family Neoverrucidae; genus Imbricaverruca; species Imbricaverruca yamaguchii. The sequence continues at coordinate 44,099 of JAOTOL010001595.1, read as the reverse complement.
GCTTAATAAGGGCCACAAGGGCCCATCTGGGTCAAGCCTGTCTAGAAGATATTAGAAAGTACATGTTCACACCTATCAATTCCAAACCCATGCAATCCCTCCACCTGTGCCTCCACAGCCAATCTCATCAGTATGACATCACAAAGGAAGTTGCCAAATCCACTGCTAGGTACACCCCATATAGTACAACATAATACTAGCATAATGTTATACCCTATATAGCTAGTGAAAATACTCAATATCCCATGCATCACAAGTTAGAATTCAAAAACAACATTTTCCTGTCTAAAAAAATTATCCACCCTACTTTTAAAGACATTCAATGAGGGACTCCCCACTGCATCAGCAGGCAGCCTATTCCATTGGTCAACAACCCTTTGACTGAAGACCTGTTGTCGTTTAACTGTCCTGCACCTCATTTTGTCTAACCTGAATTGATGACCCCTATGGGATACTCTAAACTGCAGAGCATCATTCAAATTGACCTGATCTAGCCCTCTAACAATTTTGTACATTTCAATCATGTCTCCCCTTAATCTCCTATACTTGAGTGAGTACATATCTAATGCATTAAGCCTTTCTCCATATTCTAAGTTACTTAATCCACTGACGAGTCTAGTGGCTTTGCGCTGGACTCTTTCTAACATATCTATATCCTTTTCTAGGTAGGGGCTCCATGCTTGTACAGAGTACTCCAAGTGGGGCCGCACATATGCTAAGTACAGCTTTTTCATGACTTCCCTGCTCTTATATTTCACACTTCTATTAATGAGTCCCAGCATTCTGAGTGCCCTATTTCTAGCTGAGATACATTGTTTTTCTGCTTTAAGGTCTTTTGAGACCAACACACCTAAGTCCCTTTCCTCTTCAATAACATCCAGTTCCCTCCCTCCCATTTTATAACTGAATGTCTCGCCTGCAGACCCTATATGCATAACCTTACACTTATCATAGTTGAAAGTCATCTGCCATTGATCAGCCCACTCTTTTAGGTCGTCCAAATCTAGTTGAATATTACTAGATTGATCTCTGCTGTTAGCCACTCCTACCAGCTTGATGTCATCAGCAAATTTGAACACTCTATTCCTCAGCCCTACTTCAATGTTGTTCACAAAGATGATAAAGAGGAGGGGCCCTAGAACAGAGCCCTGTGGCACTCCACTCAGAACATCTTTCCAACCAGATTTACATCCATTCAATACTACCCTTTGTTTCCTTCCCTGCAACCATGCTTCAATCCAATGTAGAACTTTTCCTACAATCCCATGTTGTTGTAATTGATGAATTAACCTTCCATGTGGAACTTTATCAAAAGCTTTGCTAAAGTCCAAGTACACAACATCCATCCTGCTTTCATTGTCTACTTCTTTGGTAACATACTCAATGAACTCCAATAGGTTAGTTAAACAAGACCTTTGAGATCGAAATCCATGTTGAGTATCCCTTAAAAGGTTGTGCCTATCAAGATGAATCTGAACATTCTGTTTAACCAGCTTTTCTAGTACTTTGCAAACTAATGAGGTCAAACTGACTGGCCTGTAGTTTCCTACACTCTTCCTATTTCCCTTTTTGAAAATTGGTACTACACTTGCATTTCTCCAATCTTCAGGTACTTCTGAATACTCCATAGATCGCCTGAAAATGATACCTAGGGGAGTTGCTAAAGCTTTAGCACACTCTACTAAGATCCTAGCATATATTTCATCTGGTCCGGAAGCTTTATTAGGTTTTATATTCTGCAACTGCTTCTCTACGGCTTCTGTAGTTATTGTAAGATCCTCCAGCATATCACCTGCCATGGCATGGCCTACAGATGTTCCTATTGTACCAGAATTATCCTTAGTGAAGACTGATGAGAATTGCTTGCTTAGGGATTCCACAATGTCGCAATCATCAACCACTATTTCCCCATCTACCTCCAGTGGTCCTACACTACACTTTTTAGCCTTAAATTTATAGAAGCTAAAGAATCTCTTAGCATTACCTGCTGAACATTCTCGAGCAAAGTTGATTTCAGCAAGTCTTTTAGATGCTCTAACACACCTCCTAACTTTATTTCTAGCTATTCTATATGATTCTAGGTTTAACCCAGAGTTAGTATCTTTTAGTTTCTTGAATGCTTGTTTCTTTGAGTCCAGTAATTGCTTAACTTCCCTAGTCAGCCACGAAGGGTGCTTAACCCTGTTTGATCTAATTTGCCTACTGGGAATGAACCTATCCTGACCCTGAAATAGCTTATCTTTTATCATTGTCCACATTTCATAAGCATCTAAGCCATTCAATATGACTTCCCAATTAATTTCACTTAGGAAGCTCCTGAACTCACTGTAAGTATGTAAGCGCAAATGTATGCATGGACAAACGTACATATGCATCAGTACGTAAACGTAAAAGATGCAACAGCAAATGTACGTACATTTGACCATACGTGTCTGCGTTTAAACACATTGCTTAGGTGCATATACTGTATGTACATTTGATATTACGTATATTTACCATGAGTGCATTTGTGATATGTACTTTAGTGCTCAGGCATAAAAAGTCGTGCTCATATCATAAAACCCACAATTCTTCCAACTATTTCACATCGGGAGTACTATTCGGGTGAGGGGAGGGTCAGAATACATGAAGGAAATGATCTGGTCCAAATGGATTTGTGGCACACTCCATATGGCCCATTTTGATAGTTTTATTTATGGGGGAACAAAGCCAACATTGTGGCAATTGGAAGTCATTATATAACTCATTTCCCCCAACAACATATAACACTACGTACCTGGTGGTCACGCATAATGACCACATCCAACACATACAAAATGCCAATGGGATGAATGTGGGCAATTTGAGAGAATGGAATAAAAAAATATATTAAGATAAAAACGAACATCAGATGCAAGGGGAAAATGAGAGAATTGATCACCAGACAATGTCAGACCTAGCCCATGACTATGAAGGTCGGTTGTAAAGCGTTTAGATGGGATCATGTAATGCACAGTGACAAGTTGGTGATGCTATATGACCTACCAGCTGAATGTGTCGTAAAAGAACCCAAGGTTATTCTTCTGTGCCCATGACTGTTGGTCCAGTCTCAGGCTGTTGCTGATGCCTTGGCTTTCTACAGAGGTTGATCCATAAATTTGTGTGAGGGTAGGGTGCCTTTTGGTATCTTTAGGCTGAAATCAGTTGACTGGGGAGGGGGGTGCACTGAAGCCTTCTAGAGAAGTGCCGATGCTCATGAGAATGGCACCACCTGTCCATGGGTTTGCTTAATCCATCCTTTTTAACTACAGTGATGCACTGTGATTCGTCTCTGTGTATGCAAGCAAAATTCCAAAATGCATACATATGTGCATACCCGCATATATACATGCATAAATACATGCATGCATGTGTATACCCATAGGTATGAAGTAGACAGGTGACCTTAGTTGATATCATATGGCATTTGGGGTTATGCTAAGACACACAAAGACGAGTCACAGAGCAACACTGTGGTCTCTGAGGATGATCTAAGTGAAGCAGAATAGTTTGTGCATTAAAAGAAGTAGGCAAACACACAAATAAGCCCTAAATTACATACACATACACACTCACACATGCTTATATATATACATATGCGTGCTTATATATATGTATGTATATGTGTGTATGCATGTGTGTGCATGTGTATGTGATTTACGGCTTATTGTTTATTCGCCTATTTTTTTTTAATCCACAAACTATTCTTCACTTAGATCACCCTCAGAGACCAGTGTTTCCATGTGATTCGTCTCTGTGTGTCTTAGCATAATCCGAAATGCTGTATGGTGTCAACTAAGGTCACCTGTCTTCTGCATACTCATGGGCAGGATAATTATAGTGTTTCATACGTTTCGGCAAGCGTATTTAGACTTTCGGCAAGCGATGCAATCAGCATCCGTGCTGTGCTATCCAAAGGGGGATGCAGTTAACATTGAAGAATGTTGATGTCCATATGTTCGATATTATGTCCATATCCGCTATCCTATTGTATATTTATTTTCACAATCCCTCGTGTCAAACTGAGTAATGCTGCGTATTGTGTCTTCTTGACATTGTGACATAACTTATACAGCTGAACCGTGCCCGGCAGGTGTGCAGCCCGTATGCGCTATACGGTGTCCGCGACTGCTGTCACGCGGTATGCGGCTGCAGGATCATTGGCACAATCATATGATGCCAGCTTCAGTGAACGCATGTCATACAGTCATATTGGCAGTGAGAGGAAATAACGTGGCTGCACCAGCAATGCGCTGACATCCTACAAGCGAATCGTCACAGGGCGTACGCTTAACGTTCGCACGGTCAGTTAGCCAACATGATGCGGATGCATCGTCACTGATGGTGTGTCAAAAGGTCGGCAGTGCCAAGATGCGTCTTCTGACGCGGCGTCGATGAGAGCGAGCCCTGGGACTGAATCGATTGGATCACACGTCGCACGGCTGATGTCTCCGTGATCGCACGCCACCTGACGGAAGCGTTGTGGAACACCATCGCAATGCCAGTGACAGGAGCCATCGTTGTACGGTTGCAACATTAGTGAGCGAACGAGGACGCTGTACCCGCAGCGTCAGTAGATTTATAAACCGTAGCGTCAGAATCCGTCGTCAAGTACTCGAAGCGTTATTGAGTGCAAGTCACATTGGTGGTGGCATCAGGGAGATGCGCTGTAAGGTCCTAGCATTGTGGAACATGACCATGTGGCTGATAGCGATCGACCCGTCATGTCGCAACAAACACGGTGAACATGATCGCACGTGCTGAGCTAGGGTTACCTTTGGCGTGAAATACAGTAGTATTTTCGTCTACCACAGATCACACCCAGTGCGAAATGAAATGGTTACCTTGGCAATGTATTTCATTTGATTCGTTCGTGATGTGCCGTACCTGTGGACAATTTATTCCGGCTTTCGGCAGCGATACAATCAGCATCCATGTTGTGCTATCCAGAGAGTGATCTAGTTGATATGGAACAATGTTGGTGTCCATATGCTCGATATTATGTCCATATCCGCTGTTCCGTTATATATTTATTTCCACCACCCATCGTGTCAAGCTGAATAATACTGTGTCTTGTGTCTTTTTCTTGACCTTGTGACCTAGCTTATACAGCTGAACAGTGCCCAGCAGGTGTGCAGCTCGTGCGCACTATGCGGTGTCCGCGTCTGCCGTCACACGGCATGCGACTGCAGGAACATTTGGCACAGTCATATGATGCGAGCTTCGGTGATCACATGGCATATATATATATATATATATATATATATATATATATATATATATATATATATATATATATATATATAACTAGTTATGATGGAATGTTGCCGTAGCCGTGAAGGGACTAGAGCATTTCGCCGTATTTGTGCGTATAACGTGAGCTGCAGCAACTCCGCGAAGCTTTAACACCAAGGGGGACATGTACCGAATATTAGTGTGTTGCACTTCACGATACCCTGCTGTTCACACCAACCTGTGATGCTTCGGGTTGCTATCGTATATCCATGTGTCAGGCTAATAAAGCTGGATATCTACACAAACAAAACAATCCGTGACCTTCACCCAGGTATGTCGTTTTATGAAAATGATTGGGGTGGCTCAAGTGTCCGAAGATATGGACGGTGTCCTCGCAAGCACACTGAGCACATAAGCACGTAAAATGCTATTGCGTATTGATTATAAGCCGCATTATTTGACTAAGACATATCGAATGCAATATATGAAGTGCATCGCGGTATGAAAAGACGCAGACACGTTCTTTATTTCGCATTTCTCAAGGTTTTGAATGCACATCCGATACGCGGAACTTCTCGGTTGACATTCTACCACACCATTCATCACTAAATCCAACGGCAGGGCAATCGTGATGGGGCCCCTAAACCGACATGAGAGGCCTCGGACCAATGTGAGAATCCCTGGACTGACATGTGGGGCCACATCTCCACATGGCGGCCGATGTGACGAATTATATATCATCGGAGAGGAAACGAGATGAACTCTCAGGCGGTGTAATGTTTTCGGACATATGCGCTCCAAACTACCTTGATAAATGTCACAAAGACTAATACCTGCTATGGTGCTATGCCGTCAGAAACTACACGCAGTTATATATGGTGTTCATCATGATTAGAGTATCATGCTCTATGATCCACGCGCAATACTCAAAAAGCAACATAACCTTACTTCCATATTTTTTTCGTTTGCATCGCTGTCCATCATATCTGCACCGAGAATGTATGAAGAAATCCCGACTCAAATAGCCCAGCTATTTATGAACGCCCCTCTTAACTGGTACTTAGATGATGACCAGGACGTCATATTTATATATATATATATATATATATATATATATATATATACGTATATACATATATACTTATCAGTTGTTATTATATTGTTATTACAGGACACTGACACTGAGGTTGGACTACTCGCATATCCATCAAAATTGCACACGGGTAGGCCACGTACTAATGTCTCACGGCCACATGCGACCGCATACGGCTTCTTTCCGAATTAGCTCGGTTTATTACTGGGACCCTGTCTGGGTGTTGGAATTTATGACTCTATGACTAATTTTAATGTCATTATGTAACCGTATTAGATGGTAGAACGAACTTCTAGCGATCTGTCACACGCTTATATCAGGCCACCACAAGCTATACACGGCATTTGAGAAAGTTAAAAGGCCCCTCTCGGCTTTGGATGTCGGACCAATAGTCGCCGTCTTACTTCATCACCTGTCTGATTTAGTTAAGGTTTAACTTCACCTCGGTTTTTAGCCATCAATCTGATGCCAATGCCAAAGTGGCATCAATCTGATTTTTATTAGCATGAAGAGGGGGCAGAAGATAGTAAATTGCATGAAGGATATTATCCGATAATGCAAGACATTGCATAGCAGAAGATATGACACTGGACGCCTTTGCTGTTGCTAACAGCGTTGATGCCATTGACGCATATGTCTGCATTTGCTAGAGGTACCTCCCACGGATACCTTATACATGGTATATATATATATATATATATATATATATATATATTGGTGTGTGTGTGTGTGTGTGTGCATGTGGATATATATGTATATACATATTCCTAGTAAACATGCCGACAGCGGCTCGCTGTCAGCTGGTGAGTGGAATGCTCGCCAATTTCGACATGCAGCCGACACCTAGCTGACATCCAGCCGACGGCAGACTGGTCCAGTCGGGCGGCACGCCGCGGGCCATGGTAGCATTGATACGGCAGACCCGTGATGGCACCGTCTGACGAATTCTCCCACCAGAGTCAGATGTTGCCTGGTACAGAAACTGTGAAACTGCCGGAAGATGACATATTTTCCCGAAGTTTTCCAACATCCCAGGAGGATTCGGGCCTCGGAACTCAGTGGCGGCGAAGCCTATGCACAACCGCAATAACTATAGGTATTACAGACAAGGACATTGATGCCACTCCTATGCTCTTCCGGAGACCAATGGAAAGTCATATGCATTCGTGGTATTCTGTTACTAAAATGTACTCTGGAGTAACTTCCCGCATCCGTTAATCCAATCACTGCCCACCTCTCGCTGCGCGAATTATACAGGCCGTCATGCGAGCCGGTTGACATTTGAATTGGTTACTTGGCGCGCAATGTAACGGCTTGCGCGTCAACGACTTGACCGACGTACTAGCGGCCCACGTACTGTTTTGACTCACAAATGAATTTTCGCCGATAAGCACAGCAATGCTGTTGTCCAGAGAGCTGATTTCAAGAAGAGAGAGAGAGAGAGAGAGAGACAGAGACAGAGGGACAGACAGACAGACAGACAGACAGACAGACAGACAGACAGACAGACAGACAGACAGATCGCAAAAAACAATAGCATCACATATTCAATTAAAAAGGGAATATGCCACCCGTTCCCCAATTGGGCAGTAACTCTTCACGTTACGTTCCTAAAACTTGGACCCGAATGGAATGAACGTTTATTTTGCATGCTTTGGCACGGGTCAATCAATTCTATAACTTTCGATTTCTGCCCTTCTGCAAGGGGTGCTTCCCGAGAACCAATTTTGAAAGAAATCGGAGGCGTCCAACCTCGATGACATTTTACTTTTGACCCTAAATATATCTGTGGTGTTGTGTAATACGTCTTCTTGTGTTTGCTCATGTTAATCAGGATGCCGAGCTCTACCAGTATGCTGGCTTTCATGATGTTCCACTGGGAAGCATCAAGTATTGATTTAGCTTGACGTGCAGTTTGCCATTGGTGTTTTGTTTTTAATCGCTGCATGAACACACCGGGAAATATTTTGGCCCAATAATCCAGCTGTTCATGAAGGCCTTTGTCAGCCTTCATGCTCAGGACCGTCAGCGCATCTTGGACTATATGTGTGGCAATCTTGAAACGATTATGAGAGATCGACCTTAATGATCCCGACTTCGACCTTGAGTATTTCAGCTGTTTACGAACGCCCCTCTTAGCCTGTATACTCATGATGATCAGTGCATCAAGTACTACCCGTGCAACAATTTTGAAGGAAATCTATACGAGGCCGGTCTCGATGGCCCTTGGTCCTTGGCTCCGGAAATCTCCGTAGATTTTTGTGATAGGGCTTCTTAAATATGCTCATGATAATCAGTGCACCAAGCTCAACTGGTAGATTCTCGGACAAATGTACGCATGACGATACACCTAAGTAAATGTAAGTAAGCAAATGCACGTATGCATAAAGGTACGTATGACAAATGTACGCAAGATACGTCAGCGCAAACGTACGTACGCGCAAATGGAAGTTCGTGTAACCGAGATATATCACTGCTGTTATTTTAATGTATGCACGTGATCCAAAAATACATCATCGCAGATATGCGTAAGCGCAAATGGACGTAAGCGCAAGCATAAGTATGCGTAAGTGTACGTAAACGCAAAAGTACGCTAGCATAAATGTATGTAAGCGCAAATGTCCGTATCCGCAATTATATATCAGAGCAGATATACGAATGCGCAGAAGTACGTAATCGCAAATGTACGTACGCGTGTTTGCGAATATGCGTCAGCGCAAAAGTATGTCAGAGCAAATGCATACAGGCACATATGGACGTATGCGCAAACTTACATGAGGTAGATGAACGTAAGTGCAGATGTACAAAGGCGCAAAAATACTCATGAGAAATAGATGAATGGCAGATGTACACAAGAGCAATTATGCGCATGGTAAAGGTCCATAAGTGAATATACGTAAGCGCAAGTGTGCGTATGGCATACGTATCCAGCCAAACGTATGAAAACGTAAAGATACGTATGCGTAATTGTACGCGCATTGGCTTATACATACATTTACTTTACGTACATGTGCGTTTACATACTTGTACGTTTACGTACATTTGCTCTTATATGCCTTTATTCTTACATACATTTGCACTTACGTACATTTGCGCATATGTACCTTTGCACATACGCTCCTTTACGCATAGGTGCTTTTGGAGATTATGTACATTTCGCTTACGTACATTTAGACATGCGCATAATTGCACATGTCTGTATTTGCTCTTAGGTACATTTGTGCTTACGTACATCTGCGCATACATACATTTGTGCATGCGCACATTTGCGTATACGTACTTTTGCTCTGACGTGCCTTTGTTCATTCGTACTTCTGTGCGTACGTACATTTACGCATACGTACAGTTGCACATCCGTACATTTGCGCTTGCGTACATCTACGCATGCGTACATTTGTACATGCGTTCATTTGCGCATACGTACATTTGCCATCTGTACTTTTGCGCTTGCGTATAATTACGAACATGTTATGCATACGTATATTTGCGTCTCCGAACATTAGAGCATACACACTTTTGCACTTCCGTACATTTGCGTATACGTACATTTGCGCTTAACTACATTTGTCATACGTACATATGCGCTGACGAACGATTACCATACGTACATCTATGCCTACGTACATTTGCTTCGGTACATTTCAGTATGGACATCTGTCACGCATACATTTGCTTTACGTACAGTTGTCCGTTTACCCTACCAGTATGCTAGTTTTCACGATGCTCCCCCTGTAAAAATGAAATTTCAATGTTGCTTGATGTGCATATTGATATTCGTTTTGTGCTATTAATCGCTACATATGCACACCCAGAAATGTTTGGACACAAATAATCCAGCCGTTTATGAACGACCATCTTGGCTTGTATGCTCATGAGGGTTAGTTCATCCTATAATAAATGTGTGCCTATTTTGAATGAATTATAAGAAGTCCCACCCCAATGACCCCGCCCTCTGAGATTTTATGCTGATGATGGTCAGTGCATCAATTACTCCGCGTGTACAAACTTTGAAGAAAATCTGAATAGTCCGACCTCATTGACCCTGACCCTTGCTCAACTGTTTAGCAACGCCGCTTTATCATTCATGCCCATGGTCGTCAGTTAGTCCTTGACTACATGTGTGCCATTAACAATATATATCAGTGGTCCGACCACAATGATCTCGACCTTTGATCTTGAATAACTCAGCTGTTTATGAACGGCCCTCTTAGCCTTTGTGTTCATGATGATCCGTGCATCAATTATGACTATTCCACCAATTTTTAACGGAATCTGAAGAATCCAACCTCAATAACTCTAACCTTTGACATTACATATCTCAGCTGATCGTGAATGCTCCTCTTAGCTTGTATGCTCATGTAATTAGTGTATCGAGTACTACCAATCTGCTAATTTCGAAGGAAATATCGATGACCTTTGACCTTTGACCATGAATATCCCAGTGGTGTTTTGCAATGCGGCTTCTTCTTGGGGACGAGTGGCCTAGGGGTAAGTTACTCGTCTCACAATCGAAAGGTTGTGGGTTCGAGTCTCACCTGTCACTACTCTTCGCCCGCGACCAATCGGCGTGAGAGATTGGCGACGCTACGTGACTCAACGGTCGATGTGTCGTAAAACCTATAACCAACCAGCAATGCGGCTTCTTGATTGTGCTCACGATAATCAGTGTACCGAGGTCCACCAGCATGCTCGTTTCCACGATGTTCCACATGTAGGGATCGAATATCAATCTAACTTGACGTGCAAGTTAAAAAAGAAAAGCTTCGTGCTTTGAATCGCTGCCTTGGTCCAGGATAATTTTTCCAGGAGAGGTTTTGATACACATAATTTTGCTTTCATGAACGTCCCTTCAGGTTTTATGCTCATGGTCATCAATGCATTCAAGAGTACATTTGTGCCCATTTTGAAGGAATTATGAGGAGTTCACGACCTGAATGACCCAGACGTTTTACCTGGAATATCTCAGCTGTTTAAGGGCGCCCTGCTTAGCTTTTATAGTCATGATGATCAGTTCATCCAGTACTGCATGTGTACCAATTTTGAAGGAATTCTGAAGAGTGTATTTCTTCCCTAGAAAAAATTCCATTAGAAACCATTAGGAACCATTAGGATTTTCCTAATGGTTTCAATGGTCCCTAATGGTTTGACTGTTTCCTAATGGAATTTACCTGATGGTGTAGTGATCCCAATGGTCCTAATGGTATTCTGACCATACCGATCGGAGTTTCCATTCGGAATCTGGTGGTTGTGTCGCTTTCCTAGTGGAAAAATATTCTGAATGGTTTTGATGGCAGTCTTTAGACATGCATAGATTGCCGTGAAATTTGTTTCATGCTTCCTCGGAAAATCTCACAGGACCTACGTGCTAGCGGATCTAGGGGATAGAAGCATGGGGGCCATGACCCTCCCCTTCAAGCGACATGAAGGGGGACCAAAATATCTTCCCACTACAAAATTTTTAACTTTAAGAAGTTTTGCTTAGGGGATGATGATAAAATACACAACAACGTGATGAACTTAGTCGGGATCGGCGAATTCGCTTCTCAGAATGAATGCATTCAACGTTCACCTGTCGAACTATAATCCGATAATCCGCGCCGTCCCGCAGGGGGGGTCTTGAACTCCCTCAGGTTTTTTCGCGGATAGTGAAAGAATTCATTATCGCGACAACGCGCCTAAATTTGGCATACCTTTTCCCACGTCAATTGGGCATGTTCAGTCAAACTTTGAAGTCAGGTCATCTAGGGTCAACGAGTTAGTCTAGGTCAAGTGTGGTCACCTAAAAAACGTTCAACCATTCGTCAAGCTTTAACTGATACAGATATTTTAATGAAACTTTCTGCGTTTGCTTATTTTTGGACTTAGGGAACCATTAGGACTACTAGGTACCATTATGACCATTAGGTACCATCAGAACTACTAGGTCCACTATGTACCATTAGGACCACTAGGCACCATTAGGACCACTAGGCACCATTAGGACCATTAGGTACCATCAGGACCATTAGGTACCATCAGGACCATTAGGTACCATCAGAACCATTAGGTACCATCAAAACCATTAGGTACCATCAAGACCATTAGGTACCATCAGGAACATTAGGTACCATCAGGACCATTAGGTACCATTAGGACCATTAGGAATATAATGAAACAATTAAATTACTTTAAATGCAGGTTTGAAATAATTCGAATAATTTAATTTAATTGAAATAATTGAAATGCATTATTGCTATGCTAGGATATTTTGTTATCAGGCGAAAAGTGGTTTTACGAAACCGCTTATCTTCACATATCCATCTCTATTTTTCGAGTTTGCCGCCAGCTCTCAAGGTGGAAGCACGCGCCCCCGAGCTCCAGGTTTCCAGATAAGTCGCTGCAGAACAGGGCAGTACTCTAGTCTAAGCTGTGGATAGGTGCTTAGCAATTACTTCTCTTATTATATTTCATTAGGTTTTATCTTATAAGCATTTTCATAGCACGCAAACTATACTATATTAACCTAGCGACGCCGCAGGACGCCATCTTTGGCTTCGGCGTGTTCTCGACTCTTCGATTTCTGTAGTAGGAGATATTACAAGTGTGTAGATTTGATAAGTACATTAGACAACATTCATACTATCCTAACATACTTTATTTATTTTTTGGTGTGCATAGTGTGTTTGGTGTTGAAGTTTAAGATAGTTTAATTAGTAGTAAGTTGGGGGTATTCATAAGTGCTGTGTGACTGTTCATTTTCTGTCTAGCCATAAGTGATATCAAAGGGATATTTATATAGTTGTCTACTTGTGAGGAAGACAATTAGATTAGACATCTTGTTTAGTTATTTAATTTATTTAAAAAAACAAAACAAAACAAAAAACAAACAATTGTTTAATAGTTTCTGCTTTTCTTGAGGCACTCAGATATTTAACTGACAGTATAGGAGGTAGCGCTTTATAGTGAATGATAGTTAGCTTTTTTGTCGGTTGTTTAGCAAGTGTGTTTGGTGTTGAAGTTTAAGATAGTTTAATTAGTAGTAAGTTGGGGGTATTCATAAGTGCTGTGTGACTGTTCATTTTTCTGTCTAGCCATAAGTGATATCAAAGGGATATTTATATAGTTGTCTACTTGTGTGGAAGACAATTAGATTAGACATCTTGTTTAGTTATTTAATTTATTTAAAAAGAAAAAAAAACAAAACAAAAAAACCAAACAATTGTTTAATAGTTTCTGCTTTTCTTGAGGCACTCAGATATTTAACTGACAGTATAGGAGGTAGCGATTTATAGTGAATGATAGTTAGCTTTTTTGTCGGTTGTTTAGCAAGTTAATTTAGCAAGTTAATTTGAATCTAAATCTAGGCATAAGCTGCAGCGTTTAGGATGGTTTCGACCAGGATGCAGGCACTAGAGGAAGAAATTAGGACCCTTAAGGCAGAGGTTTCCAACCTCAAGGCTGCCCTTGTTGCACAGGGTAGGCAAGATAAAGCAACAAGGGGTCAATCCGTAGCAGGGACATCATATGCCCAGGTGGTCGCAGGCCACCAGGTAGCTGAGGTTTCCCCTACTGTGGAGGTGGCTGGGATCTCTCAAGAGGGGAGTGTTAATAGTGTTAATAGTGAACAGAGGAGGGGTAGTTCTGGTAGGTCACAGGAGGGGAAGTGGCATGAGGTCAGGGGGTGGAGGATTTGGAGACGCGAACCTAAGGAAAGGGTCAGTGAGTGGCAGGTGGCAGGTGGTAGGAGCGGGAGGAAGTGTAGCCGACCGGCCCAGCGGGCAGGCATAGTAACAGCAAATATGTTCCAGGCATTAGATGACTGCCCCCAGGATAGCAGTAGTAAGGAGTCAGTGCTGGTCATAGGAGACTCTCGTGTGCGTCATTTAGAGCGGGTATTTTGTAAAGGTAGGAGGGACAGGAGGTGCATCACCAGGCCTGGTGCCAAGGTGAAGGACCTGGTAACTGCGGTGGCACAGGTCACCAGTGATCACCAGTTTAACACAGTCATAGTGCATGTAGGGGTAAATAACATAGGTCATACTAGGAGCGAGGAGCTTCTGCGGGAGTACAGGGCCCTTCTGGCCACCCTGAAGGGTACCAATAGAGTGCTTGTAACAGGAATTTTGCCTAGGGCTAGAGCCTCCCCTGAGTGGAGCTCTAGGGCACTGGCAGCTAACACCAGGGTAGGAAAGCTCTGCCAGGAGCTAGGTTTTACATTTGTAGACGAGTGGAGCAGGTTTTATGCATCGTGGGACCTCTATCAGAAGGATGGCCTGCATTTTTCTGAGAAGGGGGTCCATGTGTTAGGCAAAGTATATGAGCATGTCCTTCAGGGAAACTAGGAAATGGGGTGGGGAGGGATGAAATTGCATTGCCAACTCAGGAATATTCCAATAGTGTCAGCCAAGGCAATAGAACCTCAAAGTCTGCAAATAGGGACAGCAGCAACTCAAGGGGACAGAGTTATAGTTCATCTAGTGATAAAAGAACTCCTCAATATGAAAAAGCCAAAGGTGGTTATGGAGCATTTGTTAAGTGTATGATGTTTAATGCTCAGAGTATCCGTTCCAAATTTGATGAGTTCAAGTGTTATGTTGCTGAGGAGGAACCGGATTTTGTTTGCATTACGGAGGCATGGGTCAGTGAAGGATATTTTGGAGATAACTTACAGGACTATGAGATCCAGGGATACAATATGTTTTCGTGCAATAGGGGTCCAGCAATGAAAGGGGGGTGGTGTAATGCTCTATGTGAATAGCTTATTCAGTTCTCAAAAAGTAGCAGGTGGGGATAAAAATGTGTCTGTGGAGTCCATTTGGCTTGATGTCACTGTGGGAAAAGGCAACAGCAATACTCTTAGGATAGGAGCTTTCTACCGATCAGGAACCCTGCCACATTCTCAGCAACTGGAGCTTGACAAGGTGATTTGTGAGGAAATCAGTAGAAACTTTAAGAGGAAGTGCCTTATTCTCGGTGACTTTAATCTAAAAGGTTATGAAAATGCTGGTGTTGGCTCCCCATCATGCAAAATGTTCAGGAAATGCCTTGAAGAGGACCTGTTCTTACACCAGTTTGTATCGGAACCTACCAGGCATGGTTCATTCTTGGACCTTGTATTCTCGGATTTAAGTGACTTGGTTCAAGACTTGACTGTAGGCGAAACTCTGGGAAAAAGTGACCATAACATAGTTAGATTCAAGGCACATGTAGGGGAAACTATCAAGGATAATTTGGTAAAGGTTCCAAATTTCAACAAAGCAGACTTTAACGGCATGAGAGCGGCTTTAAGTGCCATCAGATGGGAAGAAGAATTCTCCAATTTAAATGCCTGTGAAATGTGGGAAAAGTTCAAATCTTACTTAAAGGAAACTCAGATTAGACATGTCCCCCAAAAGCAAAGACGCAAAAGAAGGGTAGGAAAGCCAGCATGGCTTACACCAGACGTGATAAAAGCAATTAGGGCTAAGAAAACTGCATTTAGAGTTTTTAAAGAAGCCTCAAATGTCATTAATCTAAAGGCGTATCGAAAAGCTAGAGACACTGTGAAGCAAAAACCAGAGCAGCAAAGCGAGCAAAGGAACTGGATTTAGCTAGAAACTGTAATGGGGACAGTAAAAAGTTCTTTAGTTTCTACAAGCTGAGTAAAGTTTCTAACACAATTGGTCCACTGGAAGTAAACGGGACTACATTGGGTGAGGATAGTGAGATGGTTGAGGAGCTGAGCAAGCAGTTCAAATCAGTGTTTACATTGGAAGATATGACCAATCTGCCGACCGTACACCATAGTTCAGATACATGGGATCTGACAAATGATGTTGATTTCATTGGTAGTGATGTTGTTTACAATCATATCAGGAAAATAAAGCCAAATAAGGCAGCAGGACCTGATGACATTTATGCTAGGGTGTTGCGGGAAACTGAAAAGGAACTGGCATTTCCACTTAGTATAATATTTTGTAGATCAGTTTCACATAATGAAATTCCAACCGATTGGAAAAGGGCAAATGTAGTTCCTATTTTCAAGAAAGGAGAAAGAGGGAAAGTTGAAAACTATAGGCCAATAAGTCTCACATCCCTAGTCTGCAAGGTACTCGAATCAATTATCAAGGATAGAATAGTTAGTTATCTGGAAGGTAGCAGATTGATTCAAGATACTCAACATGGATTTAGAAAAGGACGATCGTGTCTCACAAACCTCTTGGACTTTTTGAACTTCGCCACAGAACAATTTGATCAGGGAAATCAGGTTGATGTAGCATATCTTGACTTTAGTAAGGCCTTTGACAAGGTACCCCATAAACGGTTAATGATACAGCTTCAGTCCCATGGTATTGCAGGTAGCATCTTAAAATGGATAGAGTTGTGGCTTTCAGATAGACAGCAAAGAGTGATGCTAAATGGTACAAAGTCATCATGGCAAAATGTTCTTAGTGGAGTCCCCCAGGGGTCAGTACTAGGGCCATTACTGTTCATTATATTTGTAAATAACATTGAAAGTGGCCTAAGCAGTAAAGTTTTGAAATTTGCAGATGATTTGAAGGTCTTTAGGGCAATAACAGGTCAGGATGAGCATATCTCGCTGCAAAAAGACTTAGACGAACTTGTGAAGTGGTCCGAAGAATGGCAAATGAAATTTAACTTTGATAAGTGCAAAATCATGCATGTAGGTAAGCAGCATATGAAGGCTCCATACTTGATGGGTGGCCAAGTGCTATCAGTGACTCAACAGGAGAAGGATTTAGGTGTTATTCTAAACACAAAATTGGGGGCATCAGAACAGACCAAGGAAGCCAGGAAGAAGGCACTGAGAATGCTCGGGGCAATAAATAGGAATGTATCATACAGAAGTGAGGAAGTGATCAGGAAGCTTTACTGTGCATACGTCAGGCCACATTTGGAATACTGCATCCAAGCTTGGTCTCCTAGCTATGAAAAAGATTGTTGGCTTTTAGAGAGAGTACAAAAGAGGGCTACAAAAATGGTTAATGGCATAAGCAACCTGGCATATGAGGAAAGATTGAAGAAATTGAATATGTTTTCACTTAGATATAGAAGGCTGAGAGGAGATCTCATCGAGGTCTTTAAATTTGTCAATGGTCTGGAGAGGGGATACCTTGGGGAAATGTTTGAATTTAACAGAAATGATGCAATTAGAGGTCATAAATTCAAAATTAAAATTAACCACAGCAGAACAAGGTTAAGGCAAACTTTCTTCACCAACAGGGTAGTGGAACACTGGAACCAGCTGCCAGAAAACATCGTCAGTAGCAGAACATTGAACATCTTTAAAAACAGCATAGACAATCATTATAAGAATAGAGGGCTTGCTTTTCAGTATTACAGGGAGGGCTGATTGGCAGATTTGGTGGGCAACTGGTTCAGTGTACAGAGTGCAACCAAGAAGGGCCCTTGTGGCTCAGAGTTGCACTGATCTTTTATGTCTTTATGTCTATTGCGCATATATTTATCCATCACTAGCATGCCAATTTCCTCTGGTGGCGGTTTGTGCGGTTGCTGTTGGAGGTTCGCTAGTCTGGAGTTGTTTGGTTTTCTTTGAAGCACCGATCACGGTGATTTGCCATTTATGCATACATATCGGACGTAAAAGATAATTTGATAAAGGTACTTCACATAAGTGATATACAGGACTTCGGACCTAGGAATAAGTACGATTTACGTCCATCTGCGCCAGTCCGGGTCATGTGGAGAGGCTTGCGGCGGATCAAGCGGACCGTTATACAGCACAAGTACTAAAACTGGCTGGTAAGTGGTAATTTCGGTGTTTTTTGCATACGTTTCATTTTATAGTGTTTCTTGAACAAGACCACAAACTTCTGGCAACGATAACATGACAAATCACTTGCCTTTGGCACCTAGTGAAAGAAACTACTGATTTATGTACATTTGGGGATATTTATGTACATCTGAACAGTTAAGACGTCATGCAACAAATAACTACTGATGATTCTGTGTGGTTGAACCGGTAATTGCACGGTGTTAACTTCCCAGTAGGCAAATTAGATCAAACAGGGTTAAGCACCCTTCGTGGCTGACTAGGGAAGTTAAGCAATTACTGGACTCAAAGAAACAAGCATTCAAGAAACTAAAAGATACAAACTCTGGGTTAAACCTAGAATCATATAGAATAGCTAGAAATAAAGTTAGGAGGTGTGTTAGAGCATCTAAAAGACTTGCTGAAATCAACTTTGCTCGAGAATGTTCAGCAGGTAATGCTAAGAGATTCTTTAGCTTCTATAAATTTAAGGCTAAAAAGTGTAGTGTAGGACCACTGGAGGTAGATGGGGAAATAGTGGTTGATGATTGCGACATTGTGGAATCCCTAAGCAAGCAATTCTCATCAGTCTTCACTAAAGATAATTCTGGTACAATAGGAACATCTGTAGGCCATGCCATGGCAGGTGATATGCTGGAGGATCTTACAATAACTACAGAAGCCGTAGAGAAGCAGTTGCAGAATATAAAACCTAATAAAGCTTCCGGACCAGATGAAATATATGCTAGGATCTTAGTAGAGTGTGCTAAAGCTTTAGCAACTCCCCTAGGTATCATTTTCAGGCGATCTATGGAGTATTCAGAAGTACCTGAAGATTGGAGAAATGCAAGTGTAGTACCAATTTTCAAAAAGGGAAATAGGAAGAGTGTAGGAAACTACAGGCCAGTCAGTTTGACATCATTAGTTTGCAAAGTACTAGAAAAGCTGGTTAAACAGAATGTTCAGATTCATCTTGATAGGCACAACCTTTTAAGGGATACTCAACATGGATTTCGATCTCAAAGGTCTTGTTTAACTAACCTATTGGAGTTCATTGAGTATGTTACCAAAGAAGTAGACAATGAAAGCAGGATGGATGTTGTGTACTTGGACTTTAGCAAAGCTTTTGATAAAGTTCCACATGGAAGGTTAATTCATCAATTACAACAACATGGGATTGTAGGAAAAGTTCTACATTGGATTGAAGCATGGTTGCAGGGAAGGAAACAAAGGGTAGTATTGAATGGATGTAAATCTGGTTGGAAAGATGTTCTGAGTGGAGTGCCACAGGGCTCTGTTCTAGGGCCCCTCCTCTTTATCATCTTTGTGAACAACATTGAAGTAGGGCTGAGGAATAGAGTGTTCAAGTTTGCTGATGACATCAAGCTGGTAGGAGTGGCTAACAGCAGAGATCAATCTAGTAATATTCAACTAGATTTGGACGACCTAAAAGAGTGGGCTGATCAATGGCAGATGACTTTCAACTATGATAAGTGTAAGGTTATGCATATAGGGTCTGCAGGCGAGACATTCAGTTATAAAATGGGAGGGAGGGAACTGGATGTTATTGAAGAGGAAAGGGACTTAGGTGTGTTGGTCTCAAAAGACCTTAAAGCAGAAAAACAATGTATCTCAGCTAGAAATAGGGCACTCAGAATGCTGGGACTCATTAATAGAAGTGTGAAATATAAGAGCAGGGAAGTCATGAAAAAGCTGTACTTAGCATATGTGCGGCCCCACTTGGAGTACTCTGTACAAGCATGGAGCCCCTACCTAGAAAAGGATATAGATATGTTAGAAAGAGTCCAGCGCAAAGCCACTAGACTCGTCAGTGGATTAAGTAACTTAGAATATGGAGAAAGGCTTAATGCATTAGATATGTACTCACTCAAGTATAGGAGATTAAGGGGAGACATGATTGAAATGTACAAAATTGTTAGAGGGCTAGATCAGGTCAATTTGAATGATGCTCTGCAGTTTAGAGTATCCCATAGGGGTCATCAATTCAGGTTAGACAAAATGAGGTGCAGGACAGTTAAACGACAACAGGTCTTCAGTCAAAGGGTTGTTGACCAATGGAATAGGCTGCCTGCTGATGCAGTGGGGAGTCCCTCATTGAATGTCTTTAAAAGTAGGGTGGATAATTTTTTTAGACAGGAAAATGTTGTTTTTGAATTCTAACTTGTGATGCATGGGATATTGAGTATTTTCACTAGCTATATAGGGTATAACATTATGCTAGTATTATGTTGTACTATATGGGGTGTACCTAGCAGTGGATTTGGCAACTTCCTTTGCGATGTCATGCTGATGAGATTGGCTGTGGTGGCACAGGTGGAGGGATTGCATGGGTTTGGAATTGATAGGTGTGAACATGTACTTTCTAATATCTTCTAGACAGGCTTGACCCAGATGGGCCCTTGTGGCCCTTATTAAGCCTTAACACTTTATGACTTTATGACTTTATGAGTGTACTAAACATGAAAATGAACAAGCTATCCAATGTTCAAAAGGTTCCTTTTGATGAAATTATTCAACCGCTTGAAAAAAGCATCCTTGAAAATCACCATAATTTCTTAGCGGTGTGCCATATTCCAAACATGGAGATGTGGTTGTGCAGGATTACTTCACTGCAACTGTTGTGACACTAGTCATTGCAAATTATAACTACTGGTGCAGTTTCAAACAAAAAATTGGTAATTTCCTTGTTTTTTTTCAAGCCCACTGCTATCGGAAGCGATGGCGCCTGCGGACTGCTAGCTCCATGAGCAAAGAAATAGTAGAACTATGTGGTCAGACTCATATTTCAGTAGAGAAAGGTCCATTGCTCATGAATACTGCCATCTTCTTTATTTACTCTGAACAGGATGCTGTGGACGTCCAAAGGTAGGTGTTCAGTAAACTGTATATGTTTAGATGCCCCCACTTCCACCTTGGGAAAGGGGCAGTGTAAAATAATTGACCATGTGGCCTGAAAATTCACAGTTAATGGAATTGTGCTATTTCATCCTCGACTTGGGTTTTTACCATTTTGCCACATGTGTGGGCAGTCATTATGCACACAACTGCTAAATAATGTAAACTGCACGTGACTGAAGTGAAAGGCGTTCCACTTTTTAATCCTTAAGTGGTGATCCTTTATTTTCTTCCAATCTTTCACTATTCCCAAGCAACTTCCTTCTTCATCCACACAGTTAATGGTGAAGTAATTTTAGGACACTGGAAAGGGGTCCTGAACAGTTCTGTTTACTGAACACCTACCTTTTGTATGTCTCCTACATCACGTTTGGTGCATAAAGCACAAAAGATGGTAGTGTTTGTAAGCAATCCACCTTTGTCTATCAAAATACAAAGCACTGATCATGTCAAAGGTGACTCTGAGATGCATTCAAAAGACCAAGCAAAATATTTTCAACTTTACAATTGCATCAAGCTTTTTTTGACAATTTAAATATGTACCCTAAAGTAAGATGTATGTG
Organism: Imbricaverruca yamaguchii; assembly: GCA_034440575.1. Classification (NCBI taxonomy): domain Eukaryota; kingdom Metazoa; phylum Arthropoda; class Thecostraca; family Neoverrucidae; genus Imbricaverruca; species Imbricaverruca yamaguchii. The sequence goes on along the minus strand of JAOTOL010001595.1, from coordinate 22,522 downwards.
AGATATGATTAGACATTCCTTGATTCTCCTCCCACTGTGTGCCATCTATGCTAGCTTCATTGAGTGGACATATCACAAGGATGCTGTGACTATGTGGTGTATTCTGCTAAAAAAATGCCTCCAATGTTCCTTTCTGCACATCAGCATACAAGTTCCTTTTTGTGTGTTGGCTATTTTTGCAGAATCTAGATGCATCATTGCTGTTGCAGTAGTGAAATGCGTGATAAGCATGAGTACTGGGTATATAACCAGAGCTGTTGGCGCACCAAAAACCTTAATAGCTCACTAATCTGCATAATTGTAATTATTTGTGTATATTCTGCAGCAGCAGCTCCAGCCTGACGAGACTGATCAGTCGGCCAAAGGGTGCTAGGCTGCCTCTGATGAAGGTATCTTTGGTGGCACCTCTGTACTTCCAGATGATGTCCATCAACCACTGGAAAAACAAGCCAAGTAAGTATATTTAATTTTAAAAAAATAGGGGTATTTAACCAGTAGTGGTTTCAAAGTATCAGGCAGGTACTAAGGAACGTGTGAACACAGTTCACTAATGTTAAGATGTGATGCTTCTTAGATACGCTTGTAATGAAGAAGTTCAGATATGCTCCAAATATACAACTGGGTGGAGAAAAGATCATTGTGTTTCATCCTGATACCATTTTCCTCTCAAAATATGATTTCAGTACAATAACCATTTCATTTCTACACGATGTATTTGAACTTTCATCTGGCTTGGACACCAATATATATAATTCATGTACAGTATTTCCTGAAGGTAAGTAGAGAAAACGAACTATAACTTGCTGGTCACTAGCAAATGTAGCCAGCTGATTGTGCTTGCCGCAGCCATGTAAAGTGTTAAATTACACTTTACCAGTGTACAGTGTGCGTGTTGCGTGTATGTGGATTCATAGCCGTCCACATAACTCAAGAGAGAGAGAGATGCTGATTCATGGGGTCATCATATTTTTTGAATGGATGGAAGTTGTTGATTCCGGGGGCATCGCCAAGTTGTATCGAAGCAAGGACCCCAGAATCAAGGGAAATTAGCAATAACCCATCAAAATATATGGCACTTGTATGGTTGTGAGGCAGGATGTTTGATTACTTTCACCTTTAATGCAAATTTATCCTGGAAGTTTCAATCCTCACTATCCCATGTCTTCAAATGATACTAGGTCCTTTATCGCAATGACATTACTAATGTTGTGTATTTAATAGGTACTGGGCGCCAAATGACCCTGCTGTCGGGGCATCCCTAAACCCAAATATTCAATTTCTGATAGGTACAAGAAGTTCAGACTCCTGCAGAAAGAGATGGCAAAGCAGAATGAGGAGGTTACTCAGCTGAAGCAGCAGGTCACCCTCCTCGAGAGCAACAAAGAGGCTCTTCAGGATTATGCCAAGCAGCTGCAGGAGCTGAACCATGCATTCCAGCACGAAGTGCCCGCTGCTGTTCAAGGACAAGGTGAGAATGAATCAAGACCCAACAAACCCAGAGTACTATTGGAAGACAAGATCAGTCCGTAAGCAGCTCATAAGTTCATATCTGCCCAAATGTCTGCCCGCTGTTCCATTCATTTCCTGTTCGAGTCTCCCCGAACCTCTCCGATCTTCTTCCCCACTGTAGATTAATAGAATAGTCCCGTGGTCCCATTTGCAGATGGCGCATTGGCCCTTTTCAAATTTCATTTGTTTATAGGCTATATATATGTTAGTGTTTTTGTTTTTGTTAGTTCCAAGGTGGGTGCAGTCATAGTTTTATTCCTTACGGTGATCGCCCTTGTAAACGTTATGAAGCAAAAACCCTGGATCAACAACACTTAATTGCATATGCATTAATGGCCGTACAGTTTATATATCATATTATATTTCAGGCGAACTGTTTTCCACAGATGGACTAAAAAGACACCTGCAACCGACCAGGAGATCGGCTGACTACATAGCGCTTGTGGAACGAAAGGTGTCCAGGTTCCTGAATATAAAAAACAAGACCTGCGCAGAAAACTGAAGTATCCTGCTGCACCAGAAATGCAGAAAGAAGCTGAGCCACGGTCACTCCGCTTCTCGCGCCGAACAGTGCCACACGCCTTGATTTTGGCCTGGTTGTGATAGGAAAAGACCGCAATTTATGCCATCCATCCGTATGTTGTGGAATATATCGTTGGAAGCTGGTAGAACTTTACCGTGCTGTGCGCAGAACTTTGGCACTGTTCGATTCCGTAGCTGACTCACATACTGATGGTTTCAAAAGTATGGCTGCTGCGTGAACCCCTGTCAATAAATATGAAAGCAAAACCCAACACTTCCAGTAGTTGGCATTGATTTATGGACCTGATTAAACGCCCTATTTTAACGTGGTGCATTGTATCAGGCGGCGCAGTGTTGAGAAATGCTTACTTATATGTATGTGTGTGTGCAACAGCTACGGCAAAACGCTGCAAGAGTCATAGTGTTGCGTGTTGCCCTTAGGCATGGAATAAAACAAGGGAATTCGTACCACGATTGATACATCGAGGGTAAACATCCAAAAACTGTTCCCAATATCAATATATTTTTCTGCTAGAAAGCCCACCATTCAGACCACTAGAAACCACCAGGGGATATTGGGATCATGAGGGTCCATTAGGATCACAGGAATCATCAGGAAACCACTAGGTACCATTAGAACCATTAGATACCATCAGGACCATTAGGTACCATCAGGACCATTAGGTACCATTAGGACCATTAGGTACCATTAGAACCATTAGGTACCATTAGGACCATTAGGTACCATTAGGACCATTAGGTACCATTAGAACCATTAGGTACCATCAGGACCATTAGACCATTCGGAATGTTCCAATTTCCAAGGGGCAAGACCATTAGGAAATTCCTAATGGAATTTTTTCTAGGGTTAGATATTCGGCGAATTTACGAAATGAATATGAATATGAATATGTCGTCACTTTGACGAATTTATGGCAGGCTGGAACTAAACCAGCGGCATTCCTTTGGGGACACTTGGTTTTTCTAGACACAAAATCTCTATAATTTGTTGAGAATTTCCCGGCTCAAGAATTTTGTAGCCTTTTTGAAGCACACAGCAAATGCGGCCTGCCATCTGTCGGCACGCAAGTAAGCTCTGGTGCATAATACTTACGTTGTCATCTAGCGGTAGAATTCAGAACTATTTTTGGAACTTATGACACCGGGTACTTGTGAATTCGTCCTACCCGCAGATATTCTAGAAGTCAGCTTTGGAACTTATGAATCTTGGTACTTATGACTTTGGGTACTTGTGATACGGACCCTAATATTTGAATGCGATTGCTTGCAAGTGGCCGTGGGTGTATGTTTTCTGCAACATGCTAGCATATGGAGCACACTCCATTGCAAAATAGTAATATATTACGCCTAAGTTGCAACTGAAATCGCTTTTTAAAAATGGCAGCGATTTAAGCAGCAAAAGCCAGTTATGCAGCGTTTTAGACAGTGATTCCTGCCATATTGTGCATTTGCACGATTATGGCTTGTGTGTGACATGCATCGTGAACCCTGTTCTTGTGTACTTTAAGTGCAAGGTTAAGTGGTTCTACTGTTGAGTCCTTAGTTAATGGATCGTGATCCATTTTATTCATGGATCATTATACTTAGATGCATGCATCATGATGCTCAGATTCATGATGCATAGCTGATGCTACCTTTATTGCTGTGAACACTGCCGGATCCAAGAGGGCCATTCCGGCCATGGCCCCCACGAAACGCCTTAAAGGGGGGCCATCATGTCTTTTGCCCCCCGAAGCCAACAGAGGTAGACTAAATTAAAATACGGCAACTTTAAAAATAGCGCTCTGGGTGAAAGAATCTCGAATTTTAAAGGTATTTTCATAATTGCTTAAAAGCTCAATATGGTAGCATGGTAGATTCTGACGCACGTCGAGGGTTCTATGCTGTTTAAGTTCTGTTTACAGCAAGAGTTGACAAAATCAGCAGTTTCATTATTCCTTAGTCAGATAGCTTCATGAATTTAGTTTAGCTAGTAACGGGCAAGCAAACCCAGTGAGCACGACTTCGAAAGCTAAATTTGAACAGAATGTTTTGTGCGTGTGTCCAATTAAGCCCAGTTGCAGCATGATTCGTATGTTGATTTTGTGGGTCGCTAAGATGAAGAGACAGGCTAAGTTGGCTGATATTTGTTCTAAAAAATAATAGCAAGAGGAGGTATGTAGGTATTTATATCTTGCGTGAGACGAAATGTACGACCCTCAATATACCAGGAGGTGCTGGGTTTACTCAACATCAAAAGTAGCGTTAGGGACCATGCTATATTACTCAACGTTTCGGCCAGGGGCCATCATCAGGGTCGTACATTTCGTCTCACGCAACGTCTAAAACCCAGGAGCATCTAAGAGCCATTCTTCGTTGTATTAAACAATGGTATTTATATATTGAATAAGAGATTACTGGTGGGTTCTCAGGTAAGGGAGATTCGGATGGTAGGACCGGGCTATCAAACTTTAAGGGTTTTATTGCAGTTTAAGGCAGTTATAAATTATTCGTGAAATAGGGTGGAATGCACCACCTATTGAACGATGAGAAGACATCCTTCCCCAACAACTATCGACATCTTGCTTCTTGATGTGTTTGTGAGGTCTTCATGACTCGTTTCTAACCGTGGTTTGCGTGTAAGTATCATGCTTATACTTACCATTATAGATTGTGATGTATTTTGTACCGAACACGAGTTTAAGTAGAGATTACTCATGATATGGTCTACTGTTCAAGGTAATTTGCTGATAGTATGCCATTCGTATCATTGTCATTAGCATAAGTATCCCTATAATAGGTGTCTCCCAAAAAACACGAAACAGATGCACATATACAGGCCATTGGCTCAAGATTGAGCTTCAAGGATTTAAACGATATTGTAAACGACATCACGTCCACGGGGAAGATCGACATCTTCGTGGATTCCTTTCGAAATCTCATAACTAACGAGAAAAAAAATGTAGGCTGGCTTAATGTGGGCATCTGTGAGACATGCTTTGCACATACACCCTCATGAAGCAAACAAATAGGTTAGGTTTGGGTAGGCTAGGTTTCTGTTTTAAGTTTGAATTTTTTAAAAACAATTTTGCGGCATATTTTTCCAAGAAATTGATCCTTAAAAAATTGGTCAGGCTAGGTTAGGTTAAGTTTTTTAAGTTGAATATTTGAATGCAAAAAGTTGTTTTAAAATTTCCCATTTTTGAAACAATTTGTTTTCTTGTATGGAAGGTCAGGCTAGGTTAGGTTAAGTTAGGTTACATTTTTTTGCTACTTTGAATTCACTTTGAATGCTATCTTACCCAAATCCAAGCCCCTTGTTTCGTGTTACTTTGCCTCCAAACTGAAAAAGTATGCACTTCCGGAGGAAGTGAGTGATTGCATCATATTAACAAAATTTATAAGTATTGCATCAGAAAAAGAATTTCCAAGAACTCAAAAACTATCTTCCACTGCAAGTTTAGCACTACAGGGATACCACTCTGCAGTTGAATGACGATTCGGATGGCCATACTCAACAAGGAAATACTCTGATAATAGGTTAGTCTTTTCCTTGAAGTCTGTTGGATGAAAAATGTATTGGCCTTTGGTAAGCTTCATCACCTTTTGTTCTGAAAAGTTCCAAATCTGATAACACCAGACAAGCTTTGCCTATTACCTAGTACATACCTAGGTCGGTACATAGGCACCTTCCTAGAATCTTGTGATTATTGCCTTATGCTTTGGGTATTATTGCACTTTAGCACGCGCCCTAGAGGGGTGGGTTGGTGGGAAAAATCCGCCCACCTCTCCGGTTTTTCATACATAACTCAAGATTTTTGCCGGTCGATATCCCCAATTGTTTGCGTACCTGCTTAAAAATGACCTGTGCGTTTTTTAAAGCAAGGAAAATTGAAATCGGACGATTTTTTTTGGTCGAGTTAGGGACCGTTAATTTTTTTTTGTTTTTAAACATCAGCGCCAGAATACAAAAATCGGCTCTGACGTGCTTCCCGTATATTGGCAAAAGGGAAGTGTTTTGACACCACTAGCGACTTGTTTGATGTATACGGTTATGCTATGTAGTTTCAAAGTCATGTTTGGTGACCGAGGTCAAGTCAGGTCAAGTTCATGACAGGTTAATGGAACCAAGCTTTGTCAACTGGAATGTTGTCATGGATGCAAATGACTGCAATGCGATTGATGTCACTTTGCATGTTACTCCCTACACATCCTGAAAGCTACTGTTTGTTAGTGTGTACCGATTCCATACTTCATTCATGTACTTCACTCCATTTTTGCGAAGCCGATTGCGCGGAGCCGCCTAACGGAGCTGTCAGGCGGGCGGCCTGGTTGCGATAACTGGAGCAGGTAATGGCCTAATAAAATGCTGCTATATAGGTGACCTGAGGTCAAATTCCGGGTTTGGCATCTGTATTTCATCATTAGTAATGTCCAAAACATCATTGATGCCGATTTCTGAGCATTTAAACACAATCATAGCGATCCAGAACGTTGACAAGCCAAGCCACGCAAAACTAGAAATATTGAAATGTTGACCTCATTTGACCTTGAATATATTGATCTAAGGTCATGAAATCTGGTCATGAAATCTCTTGGTGTCAGGAGGTTCCCGTGGAGGAGTCGCATGAAACCCTTGAGAAATCCGACTGGAACCCTTCACTCTACCCCCAGTAGACAAGGCCCGATCAGAGTAGACCCTCCTTCCAGACAGCCTCCTCCCATCGAATTGCGCCCCACCCCTTCAGCCTCATCCGTACAGGATAATGCTTGTGTGAAGAAAGCCTCTCTCAGATTGAGGCCTCTCATTACAAAAAGTATGGATGCGCCGTTGTCATGTGTTGGCTTATGCCCGATTCGTGGCATGGTTTGCGGTCTCTTCCCGCTTAAGACCAGTGGGAAATGCACCTTGACGGGCAAGCCTGGTTCAATCTACATTGACTTGAAGCAAAGTAGCGAAAAAGTATCCTGCATTGCTTCCATGCAGGTCTCAGACATGCAACAATTTCAAAAGGACACATGGAGGCGTCCATGCACGGGATTGGCTTCAGCTGATCGGATGGAGCGAGTTAGTTCATTTAAAGCTAACAATGTCTGTGAATGCATTCAAAATATCGATTTTAACACCTTTCCTCAGCAACGAGGGTGGCTACTCCCTTAGTGCCGCCCGGAGTCCACCGCATCGCCTCCACATTCTCCCGCGACCCTATCGCTATAAAGTAAGTGTCGCGAGATTGAAGCCTTTCACATACTGCATTTCCTAGCTTAAGCTTGTAGTTTCACGCTGACAATAATGGTACTGTTCTGAAGGAAAAAGAGGCGCCTAGAGATTTTGGTTGCTTACTTGGAAGAAAACGACGTTTATTGGAGGAAATTCACTACTTTGCATCTTGCGCGCCGCTCGTCCCATATCCATATGTAGTTACGGAGCGGGCGGTGACGCATCGTACACGTCATAAGGGAACCTGCGCGGAAAGATGCGCAGAAGCTTATGATTTTACTATACGGCCTTGGTACGAAGGTACAAAATAGGTGCGCAGTGCAAATTTCATTAAGGAAAGCAGGAATCTTACAATAATTTTGATCCACTCATTTTCTAATTCCTCTCATATGCTAACTCAATCGTTTGCATAAAATAACCCCGCGCACTCAGACTATCATTCAATTCTTAATTGAATTTATCAACAAAGGTCGGGACCCCAGAGAGGAACCATAGGTCACTTCGTCGCCTTGACTTCGTCTACAGCGCGACTGACATGGGGGCTATAGACGGGGGTATATATGGTAGCTCTATACTCTAAGTATAGAGTTGCCATATTATGGATTTTTTCAGTGACTCCAGTCACGATAATACAGTTCTTGCTCAAGTGGTTTTCATGAGCTCGAGGAGACGCAAACCACTGTTAGCATATCACAGCGAACGCGATCACACAGGCACGCTAGCCAGAAAGAACCAGAAAGAGGGCTCCCCCACCATCCACCCGCGTCGCGCACCAGGCATGGATGGTTCTGGACGATTCTGGATAATTGGAGGGCGGTGATTTTGTCGTCCAGCAAGGATGATTCCGCCGGGCGTAGCGAGGGTGATGCGATCGCAGCGAGACCTTCGCTTCCTCCGCTTTGCCAGGTACTCGTCAGTTTAGGGCGGAACGGGCACCCTCATTAGTCCGGGGAAAACGCGCTCAATATTCTGCTGTATAACCTCTGCAGTTGATCCCCCCCTAAGGATACGCTTCTTGTATGACGTCCATTGCTGGTGCCTTCTTTGGTGTCAATCGTTTAATTAGCTACAATGGGACGGTAAACCATGTACGCTCAATTACATCAAAAGCATCACTGATCATTCGAGTTTTCGTATGAAGAGGGCACTTCCTCCACGAAGGCACGTTTTTGTTCGTGCGAGAAGCTGGGGTTGGTAGGCTGGATCTGCCGCAACTAGGTGGAAAGTTGTAAGGAGGCTTACATTTCTCGGCACCAAAATTTATATATTTTCCTATCCGAACAGGCCGCCAGACATCCAGTCAGATCCTGGCCGTCTTACCCGTCCCGTACAAACACTTGCCCGGAAAGCGCACGCGTGTGGCGCCGGCGCCTACATCAACAAGCCGCACATGCGAGTGGCGACGACGCCCAAGATCAAACGGCCCGACAAACAACACGGCGAGCGCAAATAACGACTCGGCACCTCCGCAAGGGTACCGGTGGTGCAAGCACCCCGGAAGAAGGGTCATCGACCCGTGAGGTCGCTTGCCCGGACGTGAAGACGTCGCCGCCCAAGCCAGAAGAATACTCCACGAATCAGAAAGCGCGAGCTCACCCCGAAGTCCTGGGAGTGGGTACATGAAGAAAAGAGGCGGAGCAATGGCAAGTTCAAGAGAGCAGAACAGAACAGGACAGAGGGAGAAAGGAAGGAGAGACGCAGGGAGAAGGGTCTGGACCACGCGCGGCGCCTGAGGGCCGTCCACCGGTGGCCAGATGGCTGAGTTTTCTGATGGAAGAGAGGAAGCACTCAGCCAAGGCCACTCGCCACTCACCATCGGAAATGTGAGTGCTAAACTTCTGGCGTGTCATCCTCTTTCCCACCGAACCAACCTAAATTCTCTTCCGCCTTCTCACCAAATTCATTGCTGAGAGCGACCTGTCTCATGGGGGGGGGGCCAAATAGGATACATTTAGGATGGGGAGGAGGTGGAAGGATTATTATTATTTTTAGGGTTTTAGGGTGCGTCAACCCCAATTGGGTTATTTTGCGAGGTGGACGGAGATGTTGGAGATGGCGGGAAGTATATGAGCAGTGTGTGCCTAATGCGATGCGATGCGGTGTATGTAAGGGCAAATATAGAGTAAGCATATAAATTCTCTAGTGGCATCAACAAAGACCGGTGGTGGCATTTCGGCAGTGACGGACAGGAGGAGTGGTAGAGCAAGGCCGGATAACATAAGACATAGTGCAGCAATGGATGACGTCAGAATTACGACCCTATGGTGCCCGCGTAGTAAATACTTCAGCGACCAGGCGCGAAGAGGGGAGGATATTTACGTCCAGAATTGAAATGGCGGCCGTGCCGCGGGTGATGAGGGGTGCGCGCGCTCTGACCGGGTCATCAACAGGCGACCCGTAGACGGAGATCGTACAAATGAGCACTTCTTGACAAGGTGTAATGATTTACACAATTATGCTTGGATATGTGCATGATATCAATTTGTACTATAAAGTAAATTTATAAGCGAGGCAGCCGACCTGCCAGCCGTCCTCCTATGGACTGAACGTTTTCCGAGCGATGGTGGCGTATGTTGAAGCCAGTTAAATTGCCTAAAATATTATTACTGTTATATATATGACGCGCGTTTGGTTAAGGCCTGATTGCCAGAGGGTGCGATGAACGGACACTTCGGGGGTATTAGTTCACCTGCTCTGGATCTTTGACCGCAAAATCACGCTGGCCTCTGCGATCCAGAGGTGCAGGTGAGGTGGCGAACATGGTATGCATGTGGGAGGGGCCGGTAAAGGGGCCACCACAGTGCGTTCGCCGGAAGTCTGGCGCCGGACTATAGGGTATTGGCAAAACGCTGCCCGGTGGTTTGTCCACCCCCGAACCCTGCACGTGGGCACGGTTGGTGCAGACAGTTCGAGGGGCATGATGGACGGGTTTGGCATGCCGTAAGACCCCAAGGCCAAAACTCATAGGGCCGGCTAGGATATAAAGACGACCGGGTACGTGACCAACCTGGTAGGGATCCGTGCCCGCCCGTTGGTTACGTCAGACCTGGTCGCAAGTGTACGACGAATAAGGCCCGGCGCGGCATCGATCGAACTTAAGGTTAGGTGTGTCGGTCAAAGACATCAGAGCACTTGTATCAGCCCTCGGAGTCAGTACGATGAGCCCCCTCGTTGCAGTTAAGACTTTGTCCAGGCGAGAAACGCTGCTAATAATGGCTAGGCCAGCCATGATTGGCAGTGAAAGGTTTACTTGTTCGGCCCGGTAATACCATCAAAATTAGAGCATTGATCTGTCGATCTATGTGTTTGTGTACCGCTGAAGGGGGGGGGTCGGGAGCTAAATTTGGGGACCAAGCAATTAATTAATTGATAAGGAGAGCATGAATGAGGCGAGCGAATGCGAAGTGAATGAAGGGAATGAACGTGAGTAGGTAGATCTAAGGATCAGCGGAAGCCGCTTGGGGCTCAACACAGACACCTATTTCGTGCGTAACATTGCACAAAATTATACTAATACTAGCGTCCAAAAAGTCCCAACACGGACATGTCAGTTAAACCAATGGTGAATGTCATTATCATCAATTATCTAATGCAACGTATTAATTATAATCTGGCTAAAGACACTCACGTACCTATATGGTGTTCCCAAAACTTTGACCTCGCACATATATAAATTCGTGTTAGGGACGGCAACTCAAACCAACATCACGACGGTTGGGGTTTCGGGATGTGTTGTGGGATTGGCGTTGAAAAACAACATAATACACCACTGACAGTTTCAGTTTAGTTTAGGCTGCATCAATAATAAATTGTCCACACCCCTTTCACACACCCATACCACTCAGTCGAGTTAAGTGAGGTTACCAACAGATAAAACACGCTAGAGGTTACATTAACACACATTATAACACATTTTAACACACAGTTTATCACAGTCTACATTCCATACATACCACACCCCCCATACACCCATACACCCCCACCCCACTCACCACACCCACCCCACCCACACCCCGCACACCACCCACACCCGCCACCACCCCACACACCCCACCGACGGCAGAGCCGCCACCCCTACAAAGTCTATCTCCGAATTAGTTTCTGATTCCCAATAATTTATCAGTTCTATGCCCACAAAGTTTTCGCTAGTCAGCGAGTCATCAGTCAGCCCAACCTGCATGACTGACCGGGGATCCTCCTAGGTGGTCCGCGTCTCCGTCTGGGACACACTGCTGTGCTCGGTGGCTGGCCGAGTGTCGGAGTCCGTGCTGGTCGTACGTTTACTCTCCTGAGGACATCTTGTTCATCGACACTAGTGAATTCCGCCTGTGGGGTAGCACTGTTGCCAGCCGTAGAGGTAAATTTTCGGGAGAGTGGCTCCCTCTGTGGCCTTGCCTTGGATCACTTGCCACCTCCACCCTCGGTCCTCACCTCAACGGGCCTGACGGACGACATCTCGAGAGAAGAGTGTGGCGCTGTTGGGACGGCCAGGTTTCGCCATAACCAGGGGACTACCACCAGTGGAGCCCGCTGCTTGGCTGAGTTGGTCTGGTCCAGCCGGACGGGGCAGGAATGGTCCGCCACCGAGTGAGGCCCCTGGCAGGCCGCGCATCGCAGCCGTGTCGTGCACCCCTCTGTGACGTATAAGTCGGTGCAGCGCTGCCATCAAGCTTTATTGTGATATTGAAGGTGAAGTTCGTCAGGGCCCGACTGTTTTCACCACCTAGATATCTTCGACCACCTGCCACCACCTAGGACTAGGCAAACGTGCTGCTGAGCCTACTGAACATCTATTGCAGATTATCATTGTCCCGACACTGCAACGACGGTACACTGCCAGAGCCATGATAAGAGTGCATAATCGCCCCACACTAAATATGCCCCACATTCGCTCCATGAGATAGGTTCTTGCATTGTAGAGCTATAAATATAATATGAACTGGACAGAGCATATGAGAGCATTCCGATCTGTGTAGAAACGGTAAACTGGATTGCTTCGCGGCGAAGCACTGAGTTCTTCCTTATTCACATGCAAAGTTATCTTTTTTAAGAAGTCGTGCATGTGCAAGAAGTCGATAGAATACAATTTCCTTGTTGATAGCCCATTTTAAAATGTGGAGGGGCCATGTGCCCGTCTACCCCCTCCACCACTCGCCACATTCCTATCCCCACGATTTCACAGGCCGTATCTCATTTGCAAGCAGGGAACTTTGTGCTAAGCATTAGCTTGCAATATGAAGAACAAACGAAGTAGACAACTACCTATTGCATTGCATCCAGTAGCAAACAATACATAAGTTCATCCGGTTTCTCAAGCCCTCAGGGTCACCCTATATCGAATGGCACTGTGCTTAAGACAGCTTCGGCAGTCGTTTACAAAAGTGCATCACATGTTTCGCTTCGATGAACGTTTGCTTGATCCCAATTCGAAATAGCACAGTCTCGAAAACTAGCACCAAGTAACTGGCACTTTACGTTTTCAGAAATATTTCACAATGAGATGATCTCATTTTGCAATTTGTTTGCGCTTCATTCCGTAGCAGTCGTATCGGAGTTGCAGAGAGTCTGCGCCTTTGCTGCACTCACTGTCATGAATTGAACGGGCGTCAGAGCATGACATCCGCGATAGTTGTCAGTAACTGCTAGATATATTTATCCTAAGCGATCGACACTGAGAGCACGTAAAATCATCCGGGAGCCACTCGGTATGCACCACTGCTGAAGCCATATGTCATGCGGAGGGTGTTGAGGCCATCGGTGTGGCAGCAGCCCACACGCCAGGGTAGTCCGGACAGGACTTCAGATGGCAGGCAAGGTCGTCTGGGCAGTATTTCAAACGACGTGGTAGTCAGGGAAAGACCTCAGACGGCAGCGTAGTCTGGGCCCGGGCAGGACCTCAGACGGCAGGCAGAGTTGTCTGGGCGGTACCTCAGACGACATGGTAGTCTGGGCAAGATCTCAGACGGCATGGCATGTTGGACAGCATCTCAGACGGCAGGATAGTTTTGGAAGGACGTTTGATGGCAGGGCAGTCTGGAAGAACCTCAGACGGCAGGGTGGTCTGGGCAGGAGCACCAGAGAGTAGCTCGGACATCAGGACAGTGTCGGCACGGCCTCAGACTTCCCGGCGGGCCGTTCGACACGCGCCGGACGATGACTCAGCCCGCAGCAGGGCGGCTACGTGTCGATGCAGGCGCTGGCTGACGGCGGGGCAGCTGCCGGACTGCACCGCGATTGTCACGATTATCGGCACCGGTGTCGTTGGAACTCGTCGCCACCGGCTGGTGCGAGGCTCCGCTGGTCGGCCCCGGCCGTGACGTGGTGCAGAGCTGCTGTGGAGGCCGCCGGCCGCCGCAGAGCTGCTGTGGAGGCCGCCGGCCGCCGCAGAGTCGCTGTGGAGGCCGCCGGCCGGTGCAGAGCTGCTGTGGAGGCCGCCGGCCGGCGCAGAGCCGCTGTGGAGGCCGCCGGCCGGCGCAGAGCTGCTGTGGAGGCCGCCGGCCGGCGCAGAGCTGCTGTGGAGGCCGTCGCAGAGCCGCTGTGGAGGCCGTCGGTCGGCGCAGAGCCGCTGTGGAGGCCGCCGGCCGGCGCATAGCCGCTGTGGAGGCCGGCGAAGAGTCGTGCTGGACGATGGCGAAGCGGTCAGACACCGTCTGAGGACGCTGACTCCCCGCCGTTAGTAGAGTGCCAAGCAGTGGACACAGCCAACGCAGGGAAGGTGGTCAGAGGAAGAGAGAAGAGAAGGCTCCTTGCTCGTTTACGAGTATTGAAATGGCACAGGGTCTGCTTGCTGAGGTCTCGGCAACGAACAGGCTAGCGACGTGAAACCTGCATAGGAGGTGGAAGTCAGCAGAATTCCATAATACAAGCCTGTCAGAGTAACAGGTCAATATCATCACAAATTGATTTGCATCAACATCACTGATGAACTAGGGGTGGAGCCAGCCGCTCTGTGAAGCGGCACTGCACTCGATCCAAACACGAACAAGATACCTGGAGCCGTCCGTCTCACTCCACAGTGCTTGCCGATTACTCTCAGCTCTCGATTGGATCCTTCGTTGGCAGTTCACTACAGATCAACATAGAAAAACAGTCTATTTTGAAATACTTTTGCCTGTCTTTACATGACTTGACTGTAAGACTACAATATACATCGTAGTCTTTACGATGCGCCATCGTCTGTTCGCCGTGCGACTTGATGCCGTCATCACCATAGATACGATAAGAGAACAAACGCCACTGTCAGTTGCATTCGAGTATTTCGCCAGTTGATCTTTTTTGTTAATCGTTTATCCTTAATTTGGAAGGTAATATCTTAAAAGGTGATGAGCAAACTGACGAAGCATAGTCGCGTTGTGACGAGTGTGTTGCTCGATATTACAGGACATGAATAGCATTTGGTTATGAATAGCATGATTTACCCCCAGATAAAATCGGTTGTCAGAATTTCGCAAAGTTTTCCAAGGCGAATTTCAGTCATCAGCATTAGCACGCGCCCTGGAGGGCCTCTGAAAATTACGCATCCTGAGGAGGGGCGGATTCCGCCCCATTAAGATCTCAGCTCCTACGGAGGCTAGAGCAACGAAGTTCACAGGGTAGATGGGCACGATAGTGAAGTCTATTCTGTGAAAATTTCATGACTAGGTCAACATCTTCAAGGTCAAATGAGGTCAAAATTGTAAGTCTGGTTTTGCGTGGCTTGGCTTGTCATTGTTATAGATCGCTGTGATTGTGTGTAAATGCTCCAAAATTGGCATTAGCGATGTTTTGGACATTACTAATGATGCGATACAGATATCGGATCCGCCATTTGACCTCAGGTCACCTATATAGGAGCACTTTATCAGGTCATTACTTGCTACAGCTACCGGAACCGGGCTGCCCACGCGACTGCTCCGTTTGGTGGTTCGGCACAATCGGCTTCGCAAAGAAAGTTCACTTTCTTACTTCCATACTTCCATACTTTACGTCCATACGTCCATACTTTATTCATGTATTTCACTCCTGAGTGAAATACATGATTAAAGTATGGAAACGCTTAGGCACACAATGGCAAGCAGTAGATTTCTGGATGTGAAGGTGCAATTGCATGACAGTCATTTGTATTTATGACAACATTCTAGTTGACCAAGTTTGGTTCCATTAGCCTGTCATGAACTTGACCTGACTTGACCTCGGCAACCTAACATGACTTTTAAATTATATGGCATAACAACATGCATCAAGCAAGTCGCTATTGATCTCAAGAACACAATGGATATAATTGAAAGTATATTGTATATTGGAATATACTGGATATTGTATATTGGAATATACTGGATATTGTATATTGGAATATACTGGATATTGTATATTCCAAGTATATTGAAACTTTTGCCAATATACGGGAAGCGCATCAGCGCCCATTTTAGTGGTCTGGCGCTGCGAGTTTTTTTTTACTTTAACGGCCCCTAACTTAAAAAAATGTTCGGCCGATTTTCACTTGTCTTGCTTTAAACAATGCGGCGGTCATTTCTAAGCGATTACGCAAAAATAGCGTATATCTGCCGGTACAATATGGAGTTATGTACGAAAAATCTGAGGGGTGGGCGGATTTCGCCATCCATCCTCCAGGGCGTGTGTCAACCTGTCATTAACTTGACCTGACTTGACCTCGGTGACCTGACATGACTTTGAAACAATATAGCATAACAATATTCATCAAACAAGTCGCTATTTTTGCTAAGAACACTTCCTTTTTGCCAATATACGGAAAGCGCATCAGCGCCGACATTTGTGGTCTGGCGCTGACAAAATTTTATACTTTAACGACCGCTAACTCCAAAAATGTTCGGTCGATTTTCATTTTTCTTACTTTAAGCAACGCATCGGTCATTTTTTAAGCAGGTACACAAACAATGTCATATATCGGCCGGTAAAATCGAGTTGTCTACGAGAAACAGGAGGGGTGGGCGGATTTCGCCCCACCCCCCCTCCAGGGCGTGTTAGCACGTTTGCCGGTTGATAAATGCAGCAGGCTACACCATATTTCCAGGCGGTTGCCTTAACAGCGTTAGACAATTCCTGCATTATCATCAAAGGATTGCATGGCAAATAAGGATTTTAAAGCGATTAATAATCAACGAATTTCAGAGATAATTCTGCCCCAATTGCTGCTTGATACCTCCTGATATATAAGTTGATGAATTCGTTGATACACATGATTATAAGCCGCTTACAATTGTAATGAACCAGTTGCGTCGCATATTGGCAAACATCAATGACTCCATCCAAAGGACATTACGAACTTGTCGGAGCTGCTCCTGTTTGGGTCACTCGTGATGAGCTGCATGTATATTTGCCCGTCATAACCGGACGTTATTGTGGGACACCGGAGCTGTCTTAGGACAATCACTCATGCTCACCAAATATACATAACCCGCGTTTGAGCTACATTAATCTACATAGATTACACAAATCTGAATACAACCACCCTGCAGTGCGTCATTTCAGGCAGAAGGCACCATCTTTGCACTGATATTGGCACGGTCCGATGCTTATCGTCACCATACAGAACGAGCCAACGTATAGATACATTTGCTTGCTTCATGTTTTCTCCCATTCACATTCTTTCCTTGTATACAGAAAGGTGGTTCAAATAAGATGGAAATTTATTGCACACATTAGCATTCGGGTGTAGCGGATGCACATGTCTCGGGAACCCAAACTCGTTCCCGTCGACCTCTGAACGGCATTCCTGCTCTCCAGCTTGCACAACAGCATCCTCTGCTGCGAGTGTGAACAACAGCTCTGCCACATGGTCTCCGCAGCCGGACCCAACACCCGTTCAGCTGTCGAGCACACAGCGGGGTGGCCTGGTCACTGACCAAGGCTCGACGCAGTACAGGTGTGTCTCCCGCCAGATGCAAGCTCGATATTCATCTCCGTTAATTACTGGGACTTGTATCAGCTTGATAAGTTCTAAGTAAATTCCCCGGCCTCAATGCATGTTGAAGCCGGTAAAATGGTTAACTTTTATTCGCTGTGCTTAACGAAGTAGGTAATCGCTACATTTAGTGATACAAGAACGTTCTTTTCACATTGCCCACCGCTTGTGTCACCTTGGGCTGCTAGCGGATGTTAATGCATCCCACGACCACGGACAAGTGTACGTTTTCCTCGACTTCTACGGCTGACAAACACGGCAACACACAATGGACAAGCCTGTGGGAAATGGACGCGCCGGTACGTCAGCGGCAGCGGCAGCGACGCCGGACAACAGTGCATCAGCTGACTCTGGCTCGGTCGATCGTCAGTGACAGCGACAGCGGTGCCGGACAAAAGCGCCTCAGCTGACATTGGCTCTGCTGATCGTCAGCGGCAGCGACGTCGGACAACAGTGCATCAGCTGACTCTGGCTCTGCTGATCGTCAGCGGCAGCGGTGCCGGACAGCAGCGCCTCAGCTGACATTGGTTTTGTTGATCGTTGTATGCGATTCCTGCCATTCGATGCATGTCGAACGTCGTTTAGAAGAGCTTAGCGCGCACCATGGAATGCTCGTGTCTGTGCTACGCCACCATTCAACTGCACGCGAGCTTTCGACACCGATGTGGGGTACAGGAGTTCAGCAGTTCGGCCTTTTCTCATCCGGTCTGGAACGGCTGGAACGCACCACCGCATCACGCCGGCTGCAGGGGTAAAGCACCTCCGCGTCACGCGCTGAGCAGCCGTGGTGTTATCAGGAAGGTTTATGGCGGACATTACACCATACAATGCACACGGGAAAACGTGGCTCACCACTCGCCACACATTGAGAACAAGCTGATGCCGCAGCTGCGCAGCCAGCGTTGCAGCTGCACAAATCACAAATGCATCGTCAGTCAGTGCTTTACACCGAAACACCAAAAGGGCCCAGCAGGTCAGTCGATATTGTAAACAACAGTGATGTTCCAAGGATGTCGCTCAGCAACAAGGATGTCCCACGGTTCCGGGACCCACCAACGGTGCTACTCAAAGTGGCACGATTCTAGCATGATAACGTCGCGACGATTTCCAAGACAGTCCTTTAGTTCTCCCACTAAGCCATTTTTCCTGTCCCTTCAACCTGTCCTATATGTCTTAATAGAGTTGCCCTTTCTAACAATGTGTCAACCCAGTGAGCATTCACTTTAAATATATTCTGACTCAGTGCGCCTTGTATTGCACAACATCCGCTTCGGTGTACCGTGATTTAGATCTCCTGAAGACGCCCAGCAGTGAATGAGCTGCATTCCACCTATCAGCCAAATGGTCTTCACCGCCTAGAACGACGCCCACTGCCTAAGTAAGGGCCACCGACTAGGTGGCGATTACTAACTAGATGGCGCTCTCCAGCTAGATCGCTTATTGACCAGCTGGGGCTCACCGAGGAGTTGGCGCTTACTGACCGGATGGTGCCGACTGGTGTTCAGCAGCAAATACTAACTCACTAGCCTGCATGGCTACCACCAAGCTAGTGGACGATGGCCTAGTTAGATGACACTACTAGCTAGTTGATGATGGCGCGGCTTTATAACACCACTAGCTAGTGGATGATGGCGCAGCTATATAACACCATTAGCTAGTGGATGATGGCGCAGCTATAACACCACTAGCTAGTACATAACGGCCAGGCTAGATGATGCCATTAGCTAGTGGACGACGTTCGCTAGCAAGACGGCACCTCGCAACTACGCTACACAAAGTATCCCTGTGGCGCAGCTGACAGTCTGCCGGTGGCGCAGCTGACAGTCTCCCGGTGGCGCAGCTGACAGTCTCCCGATGGCGCAGCTGACAGTCTGCCGGTGGTGCAGCTTTCAGTCTCTCGGTGGCGCGGTTGGCAGTCTCCCGGTGGCGCAGTTGACAGTCTCCCGGTGGCGCACCTGACAGTCTGCCGGTGGCGCAGCTGACAGGCTCCCGGTGGCGCAGCTGACAGTCTCCCGGTGGCGCGGCTGACAGTATCCCGGTGACGCAGCTGACAGTCTCCCGGTGGCGCAGCTGGTAGTTTCCCGGTGGCGCGGCTGTCAGTCTCCCAATGGCGCAGCTGACAGTCTGCCGGTGGTGCAGCTTTCAGTCTCCCGGTGGCGCAGTTGGCAGTCTGCCGGTGGTGCAGCTGGCAGTGTCCCGGTAACATCAGTTGGCAGTCCGGTGCATTAGTCAGCCGGTAGTCCTCCGGCGACGTCAGCTGGCAGCTTCCCGGTGGCGTCAGTTGGCAGTCTCCCGGTAACGTCAGCTGGCAGTCTCCCGGTAACGTCAGTTGGCAGTCCGGTGCATTAGTCAGCTGGCAGTCCTCCGGCGACGTCAGCTGGCAGCTTCCCGGTGGTATCAGCTGGTAGTCCTCGGTGACATCATGGGGTCGGCGAGGGCGCTGCGTGCCCGGCGTGCCCGGCCGCTGACGAGGCGGCGACGAGCCATGCTTCGCGGCCTGTCGCAGCCAGGCGACGGCGACTATTGTGCTGTGAGCGGTGCGCAGTCGATGGACGCAGTGAACGGCTCTCTAGTGGCATTGCCTGGAACTACTGTTTTCCGGCTTACAGCGGTGAGTGTGAAGGGTCGCTGTCTTGTGAGAATGTTGAGCTTTCCTGAAAAAGCGTGGTGGCGTCAGATAAAAATGCAGCCATCCAATGAATGAGAGAGAGAACAGCTAGTAAAAGTAGACTTTACCTTTGCTCTATAATAAAGCAAAGGGTAAGCTATTGAAAAGGGTGCGGCATGCGACTGCTAAAGAACCGTTTAGGGCTTCGGTTTCAGCGTACATTGCATCTCATGCTGAATGCATAAAAGAAGCAGCAACAAAACGCTTGCCTCAGCAATTTCTCTCATTGGCTACCGACGCATGGTGTGGTTCCCATGGACAGGATAGTTACTATATTCGATGGCGGCATTTCGTATTACTATCTGAACTTTCGGCACAGTAATGGCCAGCAGGGTATACTGCGATCAAACGTAAAACGGCAGCCCACGAACAAGTTTACCTACCCGTCCTAACACGAGAGACCCGGTCTTCATACAAAAGCCAACGCTTGCTTTTCGTCGTCAACATGGAAGGTGTCAATCATTTTCTCAGCCTGTAAGCGTCACCAGTATCGCATAATCCCGAGAAACAATGTCTAGAAGAAGGTAAGTGTCACATTGCCTACTGTGATGAATATGCTCATATCTTGCTGGCTCCAAGGTGGGCATGTGGAGTCCGCTTGCCTTGAACGGTTTATCGAATTTTGCATCATTCCTCTGGCTCTATATCGAATGAAGCGATCTGAAATTCCTTTCGTTATCGTGGAAGCATTACTCAGTTGATCATCCACAGAACCTATACATACTCCATGCATGGCGAGTGGCAATGCAGGCGTAAATCATTGATTAGCTTGTCATACGAAATCTAACTTTAATGCCTTCTTGTAACAACTTTATTCATGCTTTCGTGAATCATTGCGAACAAGGTGATCTACATATGTGTGGGCAGTGATTCTAGTTCTATTTTACCGAGGTAGGTTTTAATGTGTGTCCGTGCCAATTAGGATTTGCACTTTTTAGCATACGCCATTGATGCAGCTAGGAAACGACGGCTTCAGTGCACACCGGTAGAAACCCATTCCATCGCGGATATCGAAAGCATGGAGATCGCGAGATGTGTTTGTTGCGAGCGAAACACTCGAGTACCAACCGTGACTCGTGCATTGGTCCGCACCACGGAATCGTGAGGGCAAGTTCGCCATAGCACCAATGACTGTGGGAAACAGGTAGCCCGGTCCCACGCAAGAAAAGGCCGCGCATTACTGACCTCATATTTCCTTATTAGTAATGTTATCTACGCAGAATATCTCTGCGTGAACATGAACTTGTGTGAAGTACCTGATCACATACACTTCGATGACGCAGCTGACTGACAGGCACTCCCAGCACGCACCTGACCGAGGACGCCGGCTGTGTCGAGGGTGCTCCGTCACCATCATGCCGTCAGCTCTGTCTTCGTCGCGCAGCTGGCTCGTCAAAATCAGGGCAGGCTGTGAACGTGGAGTTATCGTCACGACCGCACCGCGGCAGGCGGAACAGAGGCACATCGAACTACCAGCACGCTGACGCTTTACATCCACCAGCACAGCTAACGGAAATATACGTATTGACGTTTAGCCCTTGGGGACTAAAACCTGGAAAAGGAAAAGGCATCCGTGCCAGCGCTATTGAAAAGTGACAGCCGCCGCTACATAGAGAAAGAGATAGAAGCCGAGTCAGATGTAGCGACCGGAACCAAGACAGAATCGGAGGCAGAAACAAAGACAGGAACAGAGATAGAAACGGAGACAGAGACCGCAAAAGAGACAGAAACAGGGACAGAAAGGGAGAGAGGAAAGAAAAATGAGAGACAGAGATAGAGAGAAAAAAGAGAGACAGAGAGAGAAAAAAGAGAGACAGAGAGAGAGAGAGAGAGGGAGGGGAAAGAGAGAGATAGAGAGAGAGAAGCGACACAGAGCCATCATTCCGACCCGCACCAGTTGAGTACCGTCGCATGGCTGCCAGGCCGTCGGTTGGCACTCACCGTTTGGCGATGGGCGTCATGTGAAGGCGGTCGCGGCCAGCGCCGGTGGTGCGTCGGCCCGCCACTGGACTGAGGTGTCGCAGCAGGCGGCTCAGCTGCAGCATCAGCCGCGGCGACTCGGACCGTCTGCCGGCCTCCTGCCCAGAGACGTGGCCCGCCGCCTGCCCGCGCCTGAGCCGGCCGCCGTCAGCGGCAGGAGGCGCCGGCTCATGCGGGCCACTTGCGGTGTGGCGGCGAGTTTGAGCGGTGGCCCCGCTTCCTCTGTCTCGGCAAGCTCGCCGCCGCTGTCGTGATGCTGGTGGTGGTGCGAGGCCTTCCGTCGACTGTCTTCGTGCGGGTCTCGCCCCCTCCAATGTATTGGATGAGTCTTGCTGGTGACTCACTACATCGATGCTGACGGTGTTCTCAAGAGGTTCTCTGTCTGGACTATTGGCCTCGATGAGATGGGGAGCTTTCGCAGAATCATCAATTTCTACTGACGATAGCATGCATCGCCGGGCTTAAGTTCATTTCTCTTGGCGCCTGTAACATCCGTACATCCTCCAGCAGTAAGACGATCCTGGGGAAAACAACTGGTTTCATAATGGACCACGGCCGATGGGGAAGAGTGCCATTGAAGTGCAAAATATTCCATTGGCCAGAGCTCGTTCCACTGCGAGAAAACCTTGTGTTGAGTAGGACGATTATGCAATCATGCGTGTATTGCAGTTTGTAATGTTTTGTCAATAATTGGAAGACA